>JAVIWC010002430.1:0-36823 GCA_031894815.1 Creontiades dilutus | reverse complement strand
GGAAATCGTAAAGAAAAAATGTACAAATCTCATGTATAATTTAAAACGAATTCAAACTAGAACACTCACCAACTCTGTTGAAAAGTGGACTTGAATTTCAATAAACTGCCCTAAAAAATTCGATAAAAATTGATAGAATTACCTCTCCTACCCGTTTATCATTTCTATGTAATATGTACCTGCAAGTACTATACAATATGAAAATCTGAAAATGAAAATTTTGCCGAAAATCAATAATTAGATGTTTCAGAACACACAATGCCTAAATTTCATCACTCGTTAGGTTAATGCTGCTTGTCGATATATATACAATTTTTTTTAAAGTGTAGAAGGGGTAATGAAAAGAAAAAAGTAGAAAAAAATAAATTTAATTAATTTGAGAAAATAAAAACAATTAAAATAATAAAAAATTAGCTATACCACTTACCAAGCTGATGTGTTGAGGAAATCTGACTCAAAAAGAAAATAATTTTTGACCTCGTTGGTAGAACGTAAAAATTCCACCAGGCCAGGGAATTTTCCGAGAATTTTCTGCCAGTCTTAAACATCTCAGCCAGATTCCGCGGAAACATTTTAACAGGAAGAAGGTTTTTGGCATGGTGACCATCAAGGACTCAGAGATCCCAAAAAACTCGGAAAACCCCTGGTCGTTTGGAGGACTATGTCTTAAAATAACAGGGGGAGAATGTAGTGAATCAGACATTATTATTAGTCGGGTGCCAAGAACGACTGTTTGCATGTTTCCAATAATTATGAAATAGTCTATCTATAACATTGTAACTCGCGTTTAGCGAATTAAAACCTTATAGTTTCAAATGTTTGTATTTCTTACAACACCATCCACCTCTCTTTTTCTTTAAATATCTATGAAACAAGGTGAAGAATTGAAGGCTGGACAGCGTTTTTTTTTTTTTTTTTTTAAATTCGATCTTCAAACGATATCACAAGGATTTGTGTGCCGTTATTATTTATTTATCTCATGTTTGGCTGTTCACTTCACTCCCAAAATGACACTGTGGGCTTAGAGAGCAATTGTCAGACCCATGGTCACATACGCCTCTTTAGTATGGTGGCCAAAAACTTGCCAAACCACTGCTCTACTGGAACTTAATAAACTTAATAAACTTAATAAACTGTATTGGCATTACAGGGACCATGAACACCACTCCCACAGCAGCATTAGAGGTTCTCTTAGACCTCACCCCTCTGCACATTTATGGGCAGAGAACAGCCTACCTAGGGGCCATTAGAATACAGCAAATGGGAAAAATTAGGACCTCCCTACAAAAAGATCGTCACTTGGAAATACTGGACAAAATAGATCCAGATCCATTGACTATGTCCATCTCTGACGTAATGTTAGAGAAGATGAACTTTGATCTACCTTTTAAAGTAATCATAAATGACTGTGAGTTTTGGAAAAGAGGCATGCCTCAATTTAAACCAGGCTCACTTGTGTGGTACACAGATGGGTCTGTGATGAAACGGTTAAACCGTTGATAATCCCCTTTAAATTTCCCTGCTTGAAAACCAACACTTCAATATGCGCAAGTGCGAATGTTAAATCCACACAGCATTATTTTCATTTCAGGTAGTAAGTTGTAAAGGAACAATGAAGGTACTAATCTGATGGGCAATTTAAAATTAATTCAAACACTCGAAAACAGTTGAAAACTCTTCAATTCTCTGAAAAGTGGACTTGAATTTCAATAAACTGTACAAAATAATTTGATAAATGTTTATTGAATCCTTAAATTGCCTCCCTTACTAGATCATCATGAGGACATAAAGTTACCTTATGGTAATTGTCAAAATGCTGTTTGTCAAAATATCTTAGTTAATTATTTGCATTAGTCTGTGAAGACGACGAGAATAAATTAAGAAAGTTAAAAAAAATTATATAAATAAACAAATAAAATAAAATAATAATCATACTAAAAAACTGTCTACTCACCAAGCATAAATCCACGAAGCATAATTTCATTTGTGGGAGTGGTAGTCTCGAGTACAATTACTCAAGTACTCAATTCTGTTGAAAGGTGGACTTGAACTTCAATAAACTGCTCTAAAAATTTGATACAAATTTATTGAATCGCCTCTCCTACCCGTTTTTTATTTTTACATAATATGTACAAGTACAACACAATATTATTCTATTTGCCGAAATTGAATAATTAGATGTTTCAGAACACACAATGCCCACATTTCGACACTTGTACGGTGTTCGATTTTTTTGAAGTGTAGAAGGGGTAATGAAAAGAAAAAAGTAGGAAAAAACAAATTCAATTAATTTGAAAAAATAAAAACAATTTAAATAATAAAAAATTAGCTAGACCACTTACCGAGCTGATGTGTTGAGGAAATCTGACTCAAGAAGAAAATAATTTTGACCTCGTTGGTAGAACGTGAGAATTTTAACCAGGCTGGAGAATTTTCTGCCAGTCTTATTCATCTCTGCCAGACTCCTCGGAAAAATTTCAACGAAAAGAAGGTTTTTGAAAGACAAAAAAGGTAAGCCTCCGGAACCGTTTACATTCGTAGAAAGTGATTGGGAATACTGGCTTCGTCGATTCGAGCGATGGCGTAACACTTCTGGGCTTTCTGCTTTCGATGAATCTAAACAAATTGACTCTTTGGTACTAACAATGGGCCCCAAAGCCGAAGTGATTTTCTCCACTTTTATGCTTACTGAAGAACAATCCACCTCCTATACAACCGTGAAAAACAAATTCAATGAGTATTTCTCTAAAAAAATCAATGTCATCTATGAGCGGTCGAAATTTAATAAGCGTTGTCAGTTAGAGGGCGAGTCTGCATCCGATTTCATTACAAATCTCTACGAACTCAGCAGAAGCTGCAATTACCGCAATTTTTCTGAGGAACTTATTAGAGATCGTATAGTTGTGGGTATCAGAGACAAACAATTATCACTCAACCTACAAATGGACGAGACCCTAACTTTGGAAAGAGCGATTGCAAAAACAAAACACAATGAGTTAGTCAAGTCCCAACAAAAAGCTTTGCGGGAATCAAATCTTTCCGATAACGAAATAGATGTTTTAAATTTCAAACCAAATTCAAAGTTCAAATGCTTTCGGTGCGGGGAATCCCACCCACACAAAGTAGAAAACTGTAAAGCAAAATATGCCTTTTGCTCGAATTGCAAGCGTAAAGGACATTTTTCAAAGGCCTGCTTGAAAAATAAGAGAAGTGTCCAAGACATATCGATTGATAGCGAAAATTCGCATGAACCAGAGGAAATACAGTATTCCATTAGCACTATTTATCTTGAAAATATAAGTAGGGATTTAGCCAACAAAGTGCCAGCCTACCGGATTACCCTCAAAGTTGAAGGTAAGCCATTGCAATTTAAAATCGACACCGCTGCTGATATAACATGTATACCAAAATCGCTGTTCATCTCAATGCGTTTTCGCGCTGTTTTAGATAAATTTCACGGTAACATTGTTCACGCGGGCAGAGGGAAACTGGGATGCGCTGGTACGTTCATCGGGAAGCTGCAATGGGGAGAAAAAGTGGTTAACGAATCTATCTTTGTCATTGAAGATCTCAGCGAACCCCTTTTAGGTCGACCCGCCATTGAATCCTTACAACTTATAAATGCGTGGTCGGAAGGACTCAGTGTTAAGTCATGCGGTGTAGAAACTCCTGTGCTTATTGAACAAAACAGGAATTTCACGTCGGTATTTGCAAAGGTACCTGGCACAATGTCAGGGCCTCCGTATTCAATTAAAATTCGCGCAGGTGTTGCCCCTTATTCTGTTACGTCTCCGAGACGAGTACCTCTGCCACTGTTCAACAAACTCAAATTAGAGTTGGATGAGATGGTCTCCAACGGTATCATTTCTAAGGTTAACGAAGCAACCGAGTGGTGTTCGCCTTTAGTCGTTGCTCCAAAAAAGTCAGGAGCTATACGAATATGTGGGGATTACACAGAATTGAATAAATGTATCATACGAGAGCGATTAATTTTACCAACGAACTGAAGAATGTTTAGCTAAGGTTTGTCATGGAAACTTCTTTTCTAAGTTGGATGCGAAAATGGGTTTTTGGCAAATACCATTGAGCGAAAGTTCAAAGAGACTTACCACATTCATCACTCCATATGGTAGATACTGGTACAATAAACTCCCCATGGGAATTTGCTCTGCTCCAGAGCATTACCAGAGAAGGATGTACGAAGTCCTAGACGGACTTGAAGGTTGTGTCAACATGATGGACGATATTTTAATTTGGGGGAAACAAGGAAAGAACATGACCGTCGCCTGGAAACAGTTTTGCAGAGATTGAAGCAAGCTAACGTTACTCTCAACCGAGAGAAATGTGTATTTCGGCAGAATTCTGTCTCGTTTCTCGGGCATATCGTAAGTCCCTCCGGAATTCATACAGATCCGGATAAAATAGCAGCGATTGAGAATATTCCACCCCCTAAGGATGTTCCTGAGTTGAGGCGGTTTCTAGGCATGTGTACATATCTCAGTAAATTTATTAAAAATGCAGCAGAATTGTCTCAGCCTTTACGAGAATTACTTAAAACTAAATCTAACTTAACATGGAACGAAGCACAGTTAGCCTCCTTTTTAAATATGAAAAAAGCATTAATGGAAGCTCCAGTCCTTAAACACTACAACGTTAACGCAGACACTAGAATTTTAGCGGACGCTTCAAGTCATTCAATTGGAGCAGTACTCGAACAAATTTCGGAGGGTGATTTCCACCCTGTCATGTACATATCTCGTTCTCTTACAGAAGCAGAAAAGAGATACGCCATGATTGAAAAAGAAGCTCTGGGAATCACCTGGGCTTGCGAGAGATTCTCAATGTTTATTACGGGAAAGCCTATTACCATTCTAACAGACCACAAACCTCTAGTAGTTCTTTTAGGGTCTAAGCCAATTCAAGAACTTTCCCCAAGACTGCAACGTTTCCGGCTTAAATTAACTAGATTTGACTTCAGCATACAACATGTAAGTGGGAAATCATTCTTTGTCCCTGATGCCTTGTCTAGAATCAATAATCTCCCCACCATTGCTGATGACAGTGAAAACGAAATGGAACTCCATGTCAACCTCCTGTTAGAAACCATATCTGTAGCGGACACCCTTCACGAACCTATCCGCGAGAGAACCCGTTCTGACGAGGTACTACAACAGGTCATCCAATGTATAACCAAGGGTTGGGATTCAATTCCATCTGGACGACTCGCAGGATACTACAAACACCGTAACATTCTTTCTTATCACAACGGGCTAGTTCTTATGGGCACTAGAATAGTAGTCCCTAAAGTATTACACGATATGATTCTCAATAAGATTCATGCAGGCCATCTAGGCATTGTCAAATGTAGAGGGATAGCTAGGGACACAGTCTGGTGGCCGGGAATATCCAGAGATATCGTAAAGAAGGTAGAAGATTGCTATGTCTGCATCCAAAACCGAAACAATAGGAAGGAACCTCTCCTTCCAACCGAATTTCCTTCTTTACCTTGGTCATTCATAGGAATGGATATGTTGGAATTCAAAGGGAAGCATTACCTGGTAGTGCAAGACTATTTTTCTCGTTGGCTGGAAATACTTCCTACATCGTCCACAGCGTCTAAATCGATTATTACCTTATTGCAGCAACTATTCTGCAGATTCGGGATACCCCACAAGATCCGCTCGGACAACGGCCCTCAATTCAGCAGCCAACTATTCCAAGAATTCTGCAAACGAACGGGTACCATTCTAAACACGAGCAGTCCCCGATTTCCTCAGTCAAACGGGCTGGCAGAATCTGGAGTGGATATGGCGAAACGTCTTCTTACCAAGAACGAAGATTTCATGATGGCTCTCCTGTCATACAACTCGGCCCCCTTAGAAAACGGATACTCCCCAGCAGAACTACTTATGGGCCGTAAGCTAAGATCAAGCGTTCCGATCTTGGAAACCAACCTAGAACCCAAGACTCCTAATATCGGAATTTTAAAATTAAAGGAGGGAAGAATCAAGGATAGGATGAAGACCACGTTTGATCGAAGGCATGGTGCAAGAGACCTTATTCCTCTTCAACCCGGGCAGTATGTTTGGATCAAAGACATGAAAAAGAAAGGCAAGATCGTAGGACAGTCTGGGACACCAAGATCCTATGAAATTGAAATTTTGGATGGGCCAATTATTCGACGGAATCGCGTTGGGCTCAGCCCTTTCAACTAAGTGACATAATAATTAACCACTTTAGCGTTATTAAAAAAAAAAAAAAAAAAAAAAAAAAAGACAGGGGAAGATGTGATGTTGCTCTATTAGTGTTATAATTAACCTCTTGGATTGTAGTCAAGGACGCGAGGTAAATAATAAAGATTCATTCCTTTGCCTACCTCCAACTTGCGTGTTTCCTTATTATTCAATTAATTATTAATTAAAATAGGATTAGTTTCTGAAAAATACACATTAACGAACTTAAAGGTTTTGTGGAAATCACGGACAAATGAGGATGCCAAATCCTTGGCAATTAACCGTGGCGTTGCGTCGACATCGGAGTCGGGATCGACATCCCAACCTCTTATTCATCTCAGCCAGACTCTGCGGTAAAATGTCAACGAGAAGAAGGTTTTTGAAAGACAAAAAAAAAATAATAATAATAAAATAATAATAAATAAATAACAGAAAGAAACAAAAAAAATGAAGAAAAAATTGAAATATTAAACATAATAAGAAAATGGCTACTCACCAAGCACGAATATCCACCAAGCATAATTTCATTTGAGGGAAATCGTAAAGAAAGAATGTACAAATCTCATGTATAAAAAAATGAATTCAAACTAGAACACTCACCAACTCTGTTGAAAAGTGGACTTGAATTTCAATAAACTTTCCTAAATAATTCGATCAAAATTGATAGAATTGCCTCTCCTACCCGTTTATCATTTCTATGTAATATGTACCTGCAAGTACAATACAATATGAAAATCTGAAAATGAAAATTTTGCCGAAAATCAATAATTAGAAGTTTCAGAACACACAATGCCTAAATTTCAACACTCGTAAGGTTAATGCTGCTTGTCGATATATATACAATTTTTTTTAAAGTGTAGAAGGGGTAATGAAAAGAAAAAAATGAATTTGAATAATTTGAAAAAATAAAAACAATTGAAATGATAAAAAATTAGCTAGACGACCACTTACCAAGCTGATGTGTTGAGGAAATCTGACTCAAGAAGAAAATAATTTTTGACCTGGTTGGTAGAACGTGAAAATTTCAACCAGGCTGGAGAATTTCCTGCCAGTCTTATTCATCTCAGCCAGACTCCTCGGAAAAATTGTAACGAGTAGAAGGTTTTTGAAAGACAAAAAAAAAAAAAAAAATAATAATAATAAATAAATAACAGTGTATTGGTCTGGACATTGTAGCGAAGGCTTGATCTTCCGCGGGAACGTCTTGATCAATATCTTGATTGTTGTTTGGTAGTTTGTTGTTTGTTGGGCGTCTTGATGGCTTCTTGCTTCAGAGCTGTGGACGGTCTGATTTAAGCCCGGCCGGTGCGCCCTATTTATATTGGCCGGGTCTCATTTGATTAGCCAAGCTCTACAGTCTTCTATCAGGCAGAACGTGCCAGTTGGTGATAGGCTTTTCTGCTCTTGGCCTTAATGGGCCACGCCCCTGGTGCCCGTTACACCTCCCCCCAGTGAGGTTGTCGTTAGGGAGCTCACTTTATGGTGGTCCTTAAAAGGACTGGTAAAATAGCCCTGAGAAGTTGTTGTCCCTTTTATACGCTGTAGTTGAAGAGTGTGTGTGAGGGGCGGGGCCGTTGGTATTTTGAGGCATGCGTGGTGCGGGTTTAAATCTATCTACGGGGATCGTGGTGGGGAGGCCTGTATCCGACTTGTATGTTAATGTTTTCCCGTCGTTCGCAAGGATAGTGTAAGGGCCAGTGTATGCCTCAGTCAGCTTGTTGCGTGGTACTTCGATGTGAATATAGACGTCCTATTGTATATTGTATATTGGTATAGGAATATGGTCCTAAAGTATATTTGAAATTGCACGCGTACTTTTGATATTTTATATTTTATTGATTGAAAAGTTGAACAGTCGATAGAATACAAAAGCTGGACGAATAACTGCTGATCGATAATGCACTGGAGATATTAGCCACAACAGTTCTCCCCCACTTATTTAAAACAATTTAAGACTGAAACTTTTGACTACAACTATGACATAACGTAGTCTTGAAAACGCACGGGTGGTCAACGTTCCCGTCGAGGGCATTCCTGGATCGGGGGACGTGCTCCGCTTGGCGAGATCCCTTGGTTGGTCGGTTGATCTGGCGTTGGACCTGGGTTGTGATTGTCGATCTGGATCTGGGGAGCTTCTGGAGCCCCTGGTCTCAGTCGAGGAACTTCGAACGACTGGGTTGGCCCAAATGTGACGGTTTTCGATTTCACAAGCGTCGACCGGAGCTGGTTTATGTGTCGCTTCAGGATTCATCCCGTTGAATCAAGCATCACCAGATAGTGTCGTTGTCCCAGCTTTTTCTGGATGTTTCCGTATTCCCATACGTATTTATTGTTCTGGAACAACCGAACCAGCACTCTCTCCCCCACCAAAAACGATCTTGCTGGAGGGGCAATGATGTTTGATGGTTGAGGACAATATGGAACAATTGCATCAAGGCGGATGCACATTTTCCAGGGAAGATATTTGTCAGCTGGAGACTTACCATCGGCCAATGGTGTAGCTCGATACCTCATCAGGATATTCGAGACTTTGTCGACGATTGGAGTTGGATCAGACGCTGCTGCTTTCAGGCGGTTCTTGAGCGTTTGCACCGAACGTTCAGCCAAGCCGTTGGTAGCAGGGTGATCTGACGCTATAAATTTCTGGAAAATGCCGCAATCACGACAATATTCCCGAAATTCATTGCTCTGGAAAATAGATGCGTTGTCGGAAACAAGAGTTTGTGGATAGCCGTGCGATGAAAAAATTTGTTCCAGAAGTCGAATGGTTGTTGAACTGGTAGGGGCATCTCTGATCACTTTGATTTCAGCCCATTTCGATAATGCGTCGATACACACAAGAAAGTGATATCCTTCGAAGGGACCGGCTTAATCTATATGGAGTCGATCCCAATTTTCATCTGGTGATTCCCATGGATGTACTGGAGCCTTTGGTGGATTGTGTCGGGTCAATGCGCATTCATTGCATCCTTTGACTAAATGCTCGATGTTGCGATCTACTCCTGGCAAGTAAATATAACGGCGAGCCAGTTGCTTCATCTTGGTGATACCGAGATGAGTTTCATGGAGCTCCTGTAGGATGGCTGGTCGCAACGTAGCTGGTATCAGAATGCGATCCCGTCAAAACAAAATACCATTAGCCAAGGTGTATTCGGAATCTTCAGAGGTAGTCTTGAGGGTGATCACGATTTTTGATAGTTCAGGATCTTTTTCTGTTTCCCGTTTGATCGTAGATGCCGTTATCTTTTCATTGGAAATGTCGAAAATTGTTTGAGCACAAATCTGGTTAACTTCGTCTCCAATGATTTCATCAGCTGTAGGTCGATTCTGAGGTAGAGGTGCTCTCAAAAAACAATCGACGTTTTCGTTGTCTTTTCCTGGCTTGTACTTCAGAGTATAGTCGAATCCGGATAAATACGAAGCATAACGTAGAATACGTCTGGAAGTCATTTGAGGCAGTGCCTTGTTAGGCCGGAAAATTCTCGATACTGGTTCATTGTTGGTCACCAGAGTGAAATGTTTCCCAAAAACGTAATGGAAGAAATGGGAGACACCAAAAATGATAGCCAAACTTTCTCGATCTAATTGGCTGTAATTCATTTCCGACGTAGTCAGTGACCTGGATGCGTAAGCAATAGGTTTCTCGACCCCCTCAACTTGATGACTTAACACTGCAGCAAGTCCGGTTGGACTAGCATCAGTGGTCAGGATTAATGGGAGAGCTGGATCAAAAGGTACGAGAATTCGATCACTGCATAGTTCTGCTTTGATTTTCAAAAAGGCAGCCTCACATGTTGATGACCACTCCCATTTGACTCCATGCTTCAAGAGTCGTCGAAGCGGGTAAGTAAGTGTTGAAGCGTCTGGAAAAAATCTGGAATAATAGGATACAAGTCCCAGGAAACGTTTCACCTCTTCCGGATTTGAAGGTCTTGGCATTTCATGAACAGCTCTGGTTTCAGCTGGTGATTTGCTGATCTTGTTGAATTTGGTCACTCTTCCCAGATATTCAATTCTTTCTTTGAAAAATTCACATTTCGATTTATTGATGTGCAGATTGAAGTCAGAAAGACGTTGAAGACATGCTTGTAGATTTTTCATGCATTCTTCTTTTGAAACTCCATGACAGATGATGTCATCAAAGTATGCTTCCGTTTTAAGCAAGCCATGGAGAATTTGTGATAAAATTCTGTTGTAGGTATAAAAGGGCGGGTGAGAACCATTTTGGGCAAATTTCCTATGGTTTAACACAGGATCGTGTCAGAAATGGTTCTCCTCCGCCCTCAATGTGTTTCTTATGGGAGGGCGAAGGAGAACCATTTCTGACAAAGTTCCTATCCTTTAACACAGCAACGCCGTCAAAAAGCTTCTCCTGAGAGTCTCGACGAGTCGAGGTAGAGGTAAAAATATTCCTCGGTTGGCTGGTCATTATTATTCACAGCGGGTGGTGGCGTCGGGAGTGTGAAGTCCTAAAGTGATTTTATGTTATGTTAATGCCTCCTTCGTTTTCATAGTCTCGCTCGGGTGCATCATGCGGACGGACGGACGGACGGGGGTGATGTGAAGCGGTGATCGTGATTTTTATATGATAATTCGTTCTCGACATAGTTCGCTTTTGGTTGTTTATGAACTAATTTAGTTGAAATGCTTCCTCCGTCACCGTCATCGTTTATCCTCGCTTTAAGAAGTTGATATATATGGGAGAAATACTTTTCGAAAGTTTAATTTTTATGTTAATTCCCTTCTATCGTCTTCGTCGTCTTCTCTTTAAGAAGGATATAAATCATGGATGTTTTATATGAAAGTCATTATTTTAAAAGCGGAAGGCTTTTTTATTTCGCTCGGACAAAGGATGATTATTACTGACTACTCGTACGGCTTTGATCATGGAAGAGAGGTTTAGAATTGATGATGCATAGATGCAAACAGTGGGGATATGTTCGGGTATATATATATAGATATAGACCTTGTGAGTTTCTTCCAGATTCATTCTATTTCACGTTGTGAAACTTTATCTACATATCAAGTGGAGGTTAGCTTCTTGCTCGCTCGCTCGCTCGCTCACTCACTCTCTCTCTCTCGCTGTAAGTACAACATTTTTCCTACATTGTTATCACTTTTTTAACAGGATAATATAAAGATTCCCCTCTCACCTCTCCATAATTGTTTTTTTTTTTTTTGTAGATGTCGCTCAGCAACAAATTGAATGCAAAAAATAGCAGTTCCCTTCCAGTATTGAAAGTTGTTGATTTACCCGAGGATAGTAAATATTACATTGACAGTCTGCGGAAGGCACATACGAAATTCGGGGACACAATTATAGCACAAATTCACCCCGCAGACAAGCGAGATGAAATAAAGCAGATTTGGGTACCTCGTCGGTACCTGGAAACTTTGGAGGGCTTGGTGGAAAAATATAAACGTAAGTAGAAAAAAAAAAGAAAAAAATTTATTCAATGTTTAGGTTAAATACAAATTTTTTTTTATTGTAATTTATCAACACTCTGAAATAATGGTGTGTACTGGAAAAGACAATCGTGAATTATAAGGGCATATGCAGCTGTATTGGCAGGCATCGCTTTAGAAACTTTAAATTGAATGCTTAATGACACATTACCACTCCGCACAGATTCTTCTGACTTTGACGCATCAATGACAATTAGCGGGGCTTGTTTTGAAAATTCTTCTCTCGTTAGAAGGGGTCGGCTTGATTCGCTATTTTCAAATGACTTTTGGAATCTACAATATGCATCATAAACAATAGCGGTTTGATCTTTGTCGAAGTCCATGTTTAAGGGTGAAGCGGGGTAATTAACATCGTTCAACATAATTTGAATGTTTGTGAGGTTTGCATGATCGAATTCTGACGATGACTTTAATTCATTTTGGTTTCTTTCAACTTGAAAACCAAAAACGATCCAGCGGGGTTTTTCTAGTTGGTTTGTGCTTCTCACAGACCAGGAAAATTCAGTTGCACCACTTTGAAGTGCAGGCATTTCATTTAGGTTCCATGAGCGAAAAGCTATTGGGATAGGAACACCACTACTAACAATTTTGAGCATTTCAAGTTTGTAATTATCAGAGAGTTTGACATGGGGAACCTTCCAGACAAGCTTTTGAATACTTAGTTCAACTTTTGCAGCCTTTGTTTTATCGGTGCTTATTATGCAATTTTTATCCGTGGGAGACCTAATTAGCACAAGCTCATGTTTGCAGTTTAGAATGGGTTTTTTGTAATCTCGAGCAAACCCCAGCAGATCTTTTAGATATAAACATCCACTTATGAATCCCTGAGTGTTAGCTTTTACACCCGTTTGTCTCCAACTTAGTTCATCCTTAGCAGTACCGACTAATCCTCTCATTGTGCTTGTAATGCCGACATTTCTTGTTTGATCAATAACAATACCACAAAGTTCGTAGTTTACCTGTTGAAATAAGTGTGCTAGCGGGTTTGCAATTAATTGAGCGGTATTGTCGTCATTTCTATCAAGCTTAGCTTCAATATATAAATAACTGTCCGATGGTACGACAATTGAATCACTAGCTTGAATTGGGATTCGTATTTGGTCAGAATTATTTAGAGCTGAGCTGGCATATGGTGAATAGGAATGAAATTCGTACGATGTTATACTTTCGTCAAAGCGTACTTGATCCGTGAGGTTTAGGCTGTGTTGATTAATCATGATGTTTACCACTTTTTGCTTTCGCCGTCACACTAAAGCCGAGATTTTCCAAAAATTCTATATTACGAGGTGTTAGCGCTTTACGTCCACTGCTCATACTGGATAAAGTTTGAGACAACTGAAGATTTTGAATAGAAGTAGGACGAGTTGAAGGAGCGAAGTCAATACCCATCTTCTTTTAGGTGTAGTCGAATCGTGATAATCTCGCCTTGAAAATTGAGTCGTTTTCCGTTCTGATCTTCAACTGTACAGATGAGTTCCTGAACCACGCGGGTGTTTATGGGCAAATAGATAAGATTGTTTGGATGTGCTAGCAATTTATACCCATATTCAACCTCTGGGAAAAATGAGTAGAGAACGTGTACAGACTCATCATTTCTATAACTCTGTTGAACCAAATTGCATGAAATATCAATGCTATTGACTGGATTTATGTTTACTACACCTTCGGGTTTGTACTTCGTCTTGATGGGTATGATAGTCACAGTATTAATCCCCAGTAGAGATCCAATGTCATCAGAATCTCCCAAAATTAGAGAAACATCGCTATATAACTCAACTTGACTGCTATGTTTGTGGATTTCGAAATTAATGGTGTGATCGGGGCTTAAAATGCGTTGAAGTTCTGTTTCCAATGTTTCAATTTCGTATGATCCGATAGGAAGTGTTTTCTCAATAACCTCTCCTCTTACGGTTTTATAACGAACTTTATTATTCTCAGCTGTAACGTTGTGAATCGTATGGTACGAATCAAAACTCAATAATGCAATAGAATAATTCTTATTGGGATCTAAAACTATAGGTGGATAGATGGTGCTTTTCAAAATGGTGTCTCGACCCGTCAAACTGA
Organism: Creontiades dilutus; assembly: GCA_031894815.1. Classification (NCBI taxonomy): domain Eukaryota; kingdom Metazoa; phylum Arthropoda; class Insecta; order Hemiptera; family Miridae; genus Creontiades; species Creontiades dilutus. Next base: position 23,057 of record JAVIWC010002430.1, on the reverse strand, counting down.
AAGTATACGCCATAACTGATCATCAACTAGGAACTGCAGACATCTATGTCCACATATTACAGTGCCTAAAGCTTGCTCGCTCCTATAGGCCATGAGTGATCATCAACTAGGAACTGTAGGCATCTATGCCCACATATTACAGTGCCTAAAGCTTGCTCACTCCGACGATTGTATGTAACGTAACAATCTTTCAAATAATTACTCAATTCTCGTGGAGGTCTTAAATTTCCAATTGGATCAAAATAATTTACATTATTACCAACTTTTTTATAACACGTCCAATGTGTACCCTGGTTAAAAGACGTGTCATGGTTGATAATTGCACATTCGATTTTATTTGGCGGTTTTAAATGTATCAACTCATCACGCATAATAACCCCTTTAAAATGCGGTATTTTTAACAATTTAACTACACGCTTCAGATCAACATCCGTGAGAGGGCGGTGAGGTAAAGCTGAGATTAGTTTTTTGCCTTTTGATATGGTCTCAAATATAGACCATATCCCTTTCTATAGGGTTTTAAGTAGAGTCCACTCCCAACCTTTTTCCCCTCAGTGGCTAAATTATGTCTCTTTTGTTCCTCCAATTGTGATTTTGCTGTTCTTATATCACTTATTGTTTTTGCGACTGATGAAATACCTCCCACTATACCTCCTAGTCCACCAAGTGCTGCAATTACTGGAATGATTGCAGGGAGAAAGCCTCCACGCTTGCCTGATGGTATAGGAATAATTCTTGGGGCTATTGTTGGGTGTGATGTGCGTGCACGACTTTTAACAGCGGTTATAGCATTTCGAAGACTATCTTCCAACGATAGGTGGGGTCTTATAGCATTTTTTGCCACTTTTACTAATTCACGAAATTGCTTGCTAGAACGCGGATGACGAGTCTTCCTTTTCTTCACGCTGTGTTTACGTTTTCCAACACTTTGCCGACCCACCCCAGCTCCAAGCGTTCTTTTAATTTTCATTGCCGCTGCCACTCCTAATGCACTTATCCTCTCTCCGAGACTTGCGTCTGAAGATTTAACTCGCTGCCACGCTTTTTCCTGTAACGCTTTATCAGCAATATGACGCTCGCTTAAATCCTGCTTGTTATGATATGCAATATCATGAGTTAAACAGGCACTATCTAACGGGTTGATTGGTGTATCACCTTTATTGAGTCGTTCTGTTAATCGAGTCCCTGGTCCACAAAAATTATAACCCGGGATATGAAGTTCAGTTCCAAATTTGTTTAAAGCTCTTGCAATATCAAAACCTCTACCACCTTTCAGTTCTTTTCGCCCTCGACGATACCGTTTGCCTTGCGTCACACCTTTTTTCATACTGACTAATGATAGGAATACTTGTGTGATATTATACTCAACATCATTGTATGTATAGTTCAGTAGAAATCTTGCTCTTTGCTAGTGATGATTCGTTTTAAGAAACAAAATGATAGCTTACCAATCTTTGCAATGTGTGGTGATGATGAGGGTAAGGAGGAACGAGAAAAAAAGCATGGAAATCTGTTACCATCACCCTCAATACGAGGAATTTTGGTGGGTCCTAGCGGATGTGGGAAAACAAACCTCATGATCAGCCTACTGTTGAATAAAAATGCGTTAAAATTCGAAAATATCTACATTTACAGTAAATCTATTCACCAGGAAAAATATCGATGGTTGTTGCAAATACTTGCTCAAGTACCATGTGTAAAAGTCTTTACATTTTCTAATTTTGACAAAGTGACACCTGTAGAACGTGTATTGAACAATTCAGTGATCATTTTTGACGATATGATAAGTTCTCAACAGGAGCCAATTAAAGAATATTTTTCTATGGGACGACATCGAGGATGTGACTGTTTTTATCTAGCTCAATCATTCAGTAGAATTCCTAAAGCGTTAATAAGAGACAATGCAAATTTGATTTGTTTGTTCAAATCAGACATGACCACTTTGCGTTATGTTTTTGATGCATATGTAAACACCGATATGAAATTCTCCCAATTCAGGGATATATGTTCAGAGTGCTGGAAAAACAACAGACATGGCTTTTTAGTAATATCCACTGATTGCAATATGAACAATGGACGTTATAGGAGAGGTTTTGACGAGTTTCTTCATCTCTCACAAACTTTATAGACTAGGACCACTTCTGGGTTTAAACAGTTAGCATCATGGACCCTACCACGCGAAGACGTAAGCAACATCTTATCAAATTGGCCGAAGTGGTTCGAATGAAATATAAAGCGCTCAAACGTGCGAAGGATAGGTCTAGAAAGGAAATTGATACAAAATTGGAACCGGTAGTTAAACCTTTAGAACAACTTAAAGATGTGTTTACAACGGGATTGAATATTTCAAGCCTACCTATCAACTATTACGATGAGATGGACTCTATCTCTAAAATGGAACAGTCACCCAAGAAGGGGAAAAAAGTGCGATTAAGTGTGGAGGTGGAAGGAAAACCATGGGTAAAGCAGGAGATGGTTAAGGGGAAGAAGAAGGATGAGGAAGAGGAGGAGGAGGAGGAGGAGGAGGAGGAGGAGGAGGAGGAGGAGGAGAAGGAGGAGGAGAAAGAGGAGGAGGAGGAGGAGGAGGAGGAGGATGCAAAAGAGACCCGACTACAGACGATCGAGTCACCAAAAATTGGACGGGATTATCTGACAAAATTTCCCGAGTCTATGCAGTCATACATAAAATTGCTACATTCCAACAATAAACATCCTAAATTAGATCCTCGTTTTGGTTTGAGAATAGCTAGTGCAGGACGAATGGTTATGGGGTCAGAGCCTGTAACATTTGATGGTGATAATATCTATATTAACAATGAAAAATATCCTATAACCAAGGGTCTGTTAGAATTACTATTTCTACAAGTTCCACAAACTTATACAAAAAATGATTTGGCAGTGTACAAACAAATGTTAGAGACTAGTAATGCTCATAAGCAGAATTTTGCATATGATAAACCCCTCGCAAGTAGTACCAGTCAAAAATATCGCGAAATAATTAAACCTCTGTTTCAAAAACCAAAGAGTGGGAGTGGTCATATGATAGATAATCAAGTCATAATAGAATACTATGACAATCCCAACGAGTTGGTGGATAGACTTCGAATTTTGCTCAGTTCACAGATGGCGGGGAATAATTCTCATCAAAATGAGATGAGCTCTATAATAGAAGAGCTGGAAGAACAGGGGATTATTCACCATCAGTTTAACAATGACCGTCAACAAGTTTGGACTGCATTACAACAGGCGAAAGGGAGGGCGAGAAGAGTTGGAGAAAAAAGGAAAGCGTTTTCACGATACTTTAGAGATAGACGTAGACAATGCTAGAATAATAAATGTGACAGCTCCTATAAATGAAAAAGACGCGTCCAATAAATACTATACAGATTTTCGTTCGCAACTAAAAAACCAACCATACCCCGTTATTGATTGTGCAAACAAAAGGCTGGTACAAATAGGTCGAGCTACAACTAAAACGGATGCTATTTCTCTTCAAGTGTTGCATGAGTATTCACCAATTTTTGATGGAGATGCATATACTTGTAAAAATAGAAGATTGAAAAATGTTAGACCCCCTGTACATGATATGGATGTTGTTACGCTGAAATATCTAACAACACTGTTGAGGCAATATGTAAAAAATCCAGAGAAAGAAACGACACACATGGATAAAATAGGGTAGTAGTCATCTTACTGTTAGATAGACGTTAACGCAGCGTTAGAAAAGCGTTAGCGAGGCGTTGGAAAAGCGTTAACGAGGCGTTGGAAAAGCGTTAACGAGGCGTTGGAAAAGCGTTAACGAGGCGTTGGAAGAGCGTTAACGAGGCGTTAGAAAGCATCGGAAGGTATTGGAGATACGTTGGAAGAAATCATAAGTATGGAGAAGAAAAAAACTGTGAAAGAGGAGATTGTTGATAATCTTTTCAAACCATCGCGGATACATTTCCCAAGACGGAAAACAGTGATCAAAAGGTTGTATGAAACATTGCAAATGGATCTAATCGACATGCAAAATTTTGCGCGAGATAATAAGGGATATAAATATCTTTTGGCAATTATCGATATTTTCTCAAAATTTGCATACGTAATTCCGTTGAAAAGTAAGAACGGGAGGGAAGTGGCTCAAGCCTTGGACAAATTTTTGACGGATATTTCCGATTTACCAGAGAAAATTCACACAGATCAGGGGCGAGAATTTTTCAATTCCTACGTAGCTAAAGTGTTTACCTCGCGAAATATTTCCCATTACAATACGTGGTCATCCATGAAAGCGTCAATTGTTGAACGATTCATTCGCACATTCAAGAACATTTTGTATAAATCCTTCTATGTTCGTGGAACATACAAGTACATTGATATACTCCCAGAACTGGTGTATCATTATAATCATAATATGAAACATCGAACTATTGCAACCTATCCAGCTTTAGTTAATAAACAGGTGGAAACTGAGATTTTTAACAAAGCATACTCATACAAGACGAGATGTGAGAATAAATCAGATTTATCCATAGGTGACACCGTACGAATAAGCAAGGAACGCTCACAATTCTATAAGGGATATAAATTAAATTGGTCAACCGAGCTCTTTACCGTGGATAAAATTTACCACACGTGTCCTCGAACCTATTCTTTGATGGATGAAAATAAGCAACCTATCGTTGGTGCGTTTTACAGAGAGGAACTTCAAAAAACGAAACATCCGGGAGTGTTTCTGGTTGAGAAAGTATTGAAGAGGAGCGGGGAGCGGATTTATGTAAAGTGGTTAGGAATGAATGCATCGAGTTGGATATCTAGCGGAAGCGGGGAGAAGGATGTGGGAGGTGCCTATATATATTAACGCAACACCACATTGTCTCAAGTTCAGTTACTCCTAGCTAGTGAATCAGTGAGTAAATGTGACTTTGCTGTTTTTCTTCAATCAGTTGTTGAAAAAAAAAAAAAAATGTTGCGTCGTAGAGTTGGAATAGTTGACTTCCAAGCTCATCAGGGTATCAATCCCCACCACCGCTTCATCATCAAGGAGTTGACATTTATCGAGATGATGGTGCACAATGTGGAAGCTGACGTTCGACATTTCACCTTTAAACCACCTTCAGATGCTCACCCTGCAAGTCTCGCCAGCGTTAATCATCTCAAAAACAATCACCATGGGATTTCATGGACTGCTGGTGAGTGTGATTACTCAGAATTGGTTCCGCTGCTACAAACACTCACATCGAACGTCGGCTTTCTGTTTTGCAAAGGTCTGGAAAAATGCACGTTCCTTGAATCACTTTTATGCAAGCGTATATATGATTTGTCCGACTTTGGATGTCCGGCAATTCGAACATTACAACCACCTTTGGCCATCTTCAACACCAACCCATGTCCCATCCATACTCAGCCAACATCAACATTGGTATGCTCAAGGAAACAGTGCATGACTCTATTAGACTGGATGAAGCAAAACTTGGGGAAAATCGACCTTTTTCATCCATTCGCTCGACTCTCAACATTTCAACTTGAGAAGAAGCTGTGGAAGTGTGTGGACTGGGGTAGGGTAATTGTTGGTGGTTTTATCTCTTCGGAGCTCCTTCATATCCCTACCCAAGTCAAGGTCATACGTCCCCGTCGTGCAACCCGGGCACCCTCTGGATTTTTCCAAGGGTGGCAAAATGACCCTCTGGCGATCAGGGGGGAGGCTCGTGTCAACGAGTCTCCTGTCCCTCTTTCCGTCTCCCCCGTTATGGATCGAAAACATTAATGAGCCTCATAACCCCCGCCGGCCCATTGGCACGCGGGGTTCTAGGGGAGGCGCTCGGGGGCGCTCCAGGCAGGGGCGTCGGCCATCCTCTCCCTCTTCTTCTTCCTCCTCATCCTATCCTTCTTCCTCTTCCACTGCCCCAGTGAATGCCCACCAGTGTGCCCATTGTGACCGAGCCTTTGGCTCCAAGCGAGGCCTCGGAGCCCACGTCTGGCAGAAGCATCCTGTAGAGGCCAACGCTGCAATTAATATAGAGCGAGAGCGGCCCAGGTATGCTTCTGAGGATTTGCGGAGAATGGCGGCAGAGGAGGCAGAGGCTGTGCGCAATGGGGTACGTCATATAAATGTTTTTCTACAACAACGTTTTCCCATGCGCACGCTCTCTGCCATTCAATCTCTTCGCCTGAGGCCCCACTATAAGCAGCTTGTCCAGGAGGCAATCCTGGCAAATAGCAGTGGGGCCTCTCCCGCATCTCCGGCAGACGTGGACCAGCAGCCAGCCATTCAGGGATCCTCCCCCGTGACCTCCGGTCTTCTTGCAGACTTGAAGACTGAAGTGATGAGGCTCGGGGAGCAGGTGGGCAATATTGCAGGTTATGAGAGTGCCTACCTGCAGGACCTGGCGAGGCGGGCTGCTGAGGGGCTTAAAGGCTTGGAGGACGAGGTTGCAGCATATATACAGAGGATCTTCCCACGGGTTGAGGAAACGACCGTGGCGCGGCATCATGGGGGAGTCCCCCCTAGTTTGGTGCCGCGTGGAGGTCGCAGAGCAGCTAAACAGGCAAGGAGGCGGGAGTACCAGCGTGTCCAGAGATTGTGGAGGAAGCACCCGGCTCGTGCAGCTGCGGAGGTACTGGAGGGAGCTGGGGAAGAGCAAGTTATGCCCCCTCTCCAGGAGTTTGTGGATTACTGGGGACCTCTGATGAGTGCCCCCAGCCACAGCTCTGGGGAGCCAGTGGTGCCCCCAGCTCCCACCAGGGATTCCTTGCGCAGCATCATGTGCACACCAGTGCTTCATGACGAGGCACATAAGTGCCGTGTCAAGAACTCCACTGCCCCTGGACCTGATGGTATTTCCGCCCTTCGTTGGAATAAAGCTCCCAAGAATGTTAGACTGCTCATCCTCAACCTGTTACTACTATCAGGAAGACCCCCGAAAGCGTTGGCTCGCGCCCGGACAATTTTCATTCCTAAGAAAGGAGGAAGTGGGCCTGGAGGCTACCGTCCGATTTCTATCTCGTCGGTGGTCTTCCGCCACTTCCATAAGATACTGGCATCTCGCCTCCAAGTGGCTGGTGTCATTGGTGACGTCCAGAGAGCGTTTAGGCCAGCGGATGGCACAGGGGAGAACCTTACAGTTCTCCAAACTGTCATTTCGCTGGCCCGCATCAAGAAGCGGCAGCTCCATCTTGCCGCGCTGGACGTCGCTAAAGCCTTTGACACTGTTAGCCACTTTGCCCTGACTGATTGTCTTCGTGGTGTCGGGGCACCTACTCGTTTGATTGAGTATGTTGCCTGTCTGTACCACGAAGGCGTGACGGTCCTCGAGGCACAAGGCGAGATGTCAGGGGATGTTGTCATTGGGCGCGGGGTACGCCAGGGGGATCCTCTGTCGCCACTCCTCTTCAACCTGGTCGTGGATACAGCCTTGGGTAAGCTGCCAGCTGAAATAGGGTTTGATCTTGCCCCGGGGGTGCGAGTAGGTGCATTGGCTTTTGCCGATGATGTGATCCTACTCGCAGAAACCCGTGAGGGCCTACAGATCGCCCTCAACGTATTTGCTGAGCAGCTAGCCAGGTGTGGTTTGGTGGTCAACCCAGCTAAATGTGGGTCGGTCTCCTTGGTCCCGTCGGGCCGCCAGCATAAGGTGAAGGTAGTGGATGAGGAGTGTTTTGTCCTTGGACAAGCTTCCATCCCTGCCCGATCCGTGCTGGAGGTCTGGCGGTACCTTGGGGTCGACTTCATGGGAGTCGCCACCATAGCCGCAAGCCGTGTGGACCTTGGTGGAGCACTAGCTCGTGTAACCAAGGCTCCACTGAAGCCACAGCAGAAGCTGCGCCTCCTTCGCACGTACTTACTGCCAAAGCTAACCTATGGGCTAGTCTTTGGCAGGCTTACTGCGGGGAGGCTGCTAGAGTTAGACCGTGAAGTTCGCTCTGCTGTGCGCTCTTGGCTAGGCTTTCCACCTGGTGTCCCAAGTGCTTACATCCATGCACCGGTCAAGGCCGGTGGGCTCGGCATTGTCTCTCTCTCAGCCAGTATCCCTTCTCTACGCCGCCAGCGCCTGCTAGCCCTTAGGGGCTCGAGCTGGGAGGTCGCCCGCACTGCTGCTGACCTTGATTTTGTCAGGCAGCAGTTGTTGTGGTGCGATCGAGCAACTCCAACTGCTCCAAAACCCAGCTCGTCTGCTGAGTTTGCTGCTGCACTGCATGATTCAGTAGATGGAAAAGAACTCCGACAGTGCTCTGAATCCCCCATTTCCTCCCAATGGGTGGAATGGGCTTCAGAGGGCATTGGGGCCCGCGACTACCGACATTTTCATGCCGTCCGGGTGGCTACACTAGCCACCGCGGTGAGGTGTTCGAGAGGTAGTCGCGGGATTGTAGATACCCTTTGCCGTGCCTGTCGGGGTAAAAATGAAAATCTTTATCATGTGGTGCAGCAGTGTCCACGAACTCATGGTGGCCGCATACTCCGTCATGATGCGGTTGCCAAGCAGATAGCAGGTGCATTGTCATCCAGCGGCTGGGATGTTGAGAGAGAGAGACTGTATCATATGCCGAGTGACCAGGGCAAGAAGCCGGATATCGTCGCCGTTAAGCCCGACGGGTCTGCCATAATCCTGGATGTCCAGGTTGTCAGTGGCAGCGTGGACATGGAGCAGACCTGGAGGGCTAAGATAAGTAAGTATGATAGAAATGACCTGCGGCAAGCGATATCTGAGCTAAAAGGAGTGGCGCCTAACAACATCAAGGTTATGGCTGCAACCGTGTCATGGCGCGGGGTGTGGTGCGGGAAAAGTGCCACGGAGTTACTTGAGCTGGGCATCTCATCAGGAGTACTTCGTGGTATCACCACCCGCGTCATCCGGGGCTCGTACCTGAACTGGTGGTCTTTTTATAGGGGCACTTCCTTTCATCCCTCTCTTCCTCCTCCATCATCCTCAACTTCCCATATCCCAAGGGCCGGCGTCGGGTAAACCTGGGCGTCCTCCCCACTTTTTTTTATTTAGTTTTTCGTTTTTATATTTTAATGGCGTGCCCCCTCCGTCTTCGAGGGGAGATTATTAAAAATCATTGTTTTTAAGGGTAATAATTTGTAACAGTAGTGTTTTGTTTGTTTTTAAGCAAACACTCTCTCATTCACCCGAGAAAAAACAGGTGTAAAAGATGGACGCAGCGAACACATGCTGCATTTTCAAGACGAGGACAGCACCTTATCCTCGTCTGATGAGGATGACAATGACGATGGTATTCTGTTTGACAGTCAGTGGAAATTCGTGGAACATCTGGAGGGTGGTGTAAACCGGAAGAAGAAAGCTGAAAAGCGAACTTCTCCGACTACCCCCTCCCCCTCATCAACACCGAAGAAAAAAGGAAAAACTGATGATGCATCAAAAAAGTAGATCAGTTTAAATGTTCGCTTTGTAAGCGAACATTTACTAGGTTAGATAGGTTGAATGCACATAAGTGTAAGATAGTTAAGGAATGTACATCATGTAGAAAACATCATTTGTTAGGCGGTAATCATCAATGTTTCATATGCGTTTTGTGTAAGGCAGCCCCCTTTTCAACAAAGTTTAATTTAGTCAGACATTTAAAGTTGGTCCATTGTGCTCAAGACCTTAGTACCAATAAAACAGATGATGCAACAAGACAAATAATGTCAAAGCCTTCAACGTTAAAACGTGCAACAGCACAAAATAATTCTACCCCCACTATTAAAAAATCACATCGAATGAGTCACACTTCTGTAGACAATGCACAAATAATTGTTAGACAGACCAGCATTGCAGTGGATGTTTATCTTAAAAATATCCACCCTAAAGAATTGAACATACCCGAAGCTTTTTTAACATGGCAAATGAACAACCTCATAACTCTAGTGAATGACTATATAAACCGCTGGCAATGCATCAAGATTAATCTACTATTGGAATGCACTTTTGTAAGGAAACGGTTGAACACTATCGAGTTTCACGATGCAAATTTTAAGACTAAAACACGCGCTTTATTCCAATTGGATGATATAGAAAACTATATTTTGGAAAGTTATGAAAAAATTGCTGCTGAAATCGATTCATTTGAGACTAAAGGTTCAGGCTGGCAACTACAATCTGTGGATGGTTTAATGGTTCGAATGACAAAATATAGCCCATTGAAAGGACAAAGTTACATACCACTACCTAAAGCCATTTCCTCTACTAACTCAGTTATCAATATTAAAAATCAGGACGAATTATGCTTCAAATATTGTGTTTTGAGTTCCTTGCTTGCCCAATCATCACTTCGCCTCCGTGATTTGGAACGTGTCTCATCCTATACAAATCTAGTTCACTCTTTCGATTTTGATCAAATTTCATTTCCAACAGACATCAAAGGCGTGGAGCGTTTTGAAAAACAAAATAATGTCACTATCAATTTGTATGGTTTGGATTATCAGTGCAATGTGTATCCACTCCGCGTTTCTCAAAGCGCTAGTTCCAACGATAATTCACCAAGACAACACATAGACATGCTCTATTTGAAAAAGGGGGATAACTCTCATTATTGTCTTATAAAAAACTTGAAACGACTCGTGAATCATCAACTTCCCAATGAATACCATCAAGCGCTTATGTGTAAGAAGTGTTTTAAAATGTTTCGCAAGGACAAGAATTGTGAAAAACAATGGACAAATCATAAACTATTTTGTGATAAGTTTACCCCCTGTCGATATAAATTCCCTTCAGATAATCACATAAAATTTGACAAATTTAATTGTATGACCAAAGTTCCTTTTGTCATATATGGAGACATGGAATGTTTATTAAGCCCTCTTAAACAGCAAGAGTGTGTCGCCACTCAGTCAAAAACTAACACTTCATATTCAACGCGGATTGAGGAGCACATTCCAACTTGTGTCGGTTTTCACTTAAAATCTTACTACCCTCGGTATATTCAAGATCAAACACATATTTTTAGTGGACCGGACTGTTTAGATAAATTTCTATCAAAATTGAAAGAGATGACTTTGATAATTCAAGAAATCTTAACCACGACCAACGTGAGTTTTAAACTTACACCCACCGAAAAAGAAAAGCATGATGCAACATCCCAATGTGAATTGTGTGGGACAGAGTTTTTAGATTCAACTGACAAACATACTGACCACGATCATTTAACAGGTACATACAGATGGACTTGCTGTCGAAAATGTAACACAACAAAATTACAAAAAGTTGATTTCATCCCAGTCTTTTTTCACAATCTATCTGGCTATGATAGTCATTTTATAATTCGCAAATTAAACATTGATAATGGTGATATTCAGATTATTCCACAGACAACAGAAAAATACATTAGTTTCTCAAAAAGATTTGAGGGTTGTTCTATTTGGCTTCGATTTTTAGATTCGTTTAGATTTTTACCTACCTCATTAGCCTCGTTGATAAATAATACTGTTGAGTTTCCCGAAATGACTAAACATTTCCCCGATGCTAAATTGCGCTCTCTTCTACTTAGAAAGGGGGTTTATCCGTATTCATATATTACAAGCTGGGCAAAACTTTCAGAAACTTCATTACCTTCAAAACAGGACTTTTTCAACCAATTGACTAACGAACATATAATGGACGCTGACTATACACATGCTCAGAATGTATGGGAGAGCTTTAGGATTGAAAATCTGCTACAATACACTCTGTTATACTTGAAGACCGACATAATTCTCCTGTGTGAGGTGTATGAACTTTTCCGAAACATAAGTTTTAAACAATATGGGCTTGATCCTGCTTGGAGTTTTACTCTACCAGGATTTGCATGGATTTGCATGCTTAAAATGACTAAAATACGTTTACAAATTCTGGATGATATAGACATGTTGCAATGTATTGAATCCGGAATTCGGGGTGGAATTACTTCGTGTGTAAAACGTCATGTTGTTGCAAATAATCCATACATCCCCGAAACCTATAATCCTGCTATGGAACACACTTTTGTACTCTATGCAGACATAAATAATTTATATGGTTTCGCTATGGATTTGCCATTACCATTTGATGAATTTGAATGGTTGGAACCACAACAATACTCCGATGCACTATCTGCAAATATCAATGGTGAATTTGGCTATATTTTAGACGTTGATGTATCATATCCGTCCAGCTTGCACCAAAAACACAATGACTTTCCATACCTCCCACAACGAAAACTTCCTCCTGGATCCACCACCACCTCTAAGGTGGAAAAACTGATTTTGGACTTTAACGACAAAAAACATTATATTGTTCATTTTGTCATATTAAAACAGGCTATTGCAGCGGGGCTAATTCTAAAGAAAATACACCGCGTCATTCGATTTCGTCAGAGTAGATGGCTAGCTGGCTATATAGAATTTAATACTACACTTCGGAAAAATGCGACTAATGATTTTGAAAAAGATTACTATAAACTTATGAACAATGCTGTGTTTGGCAAAACAATGGAATGTGTGCGGAATCGATTGGACATTAGACTAGTCACTGCAGAGGCAAAATTACTTAAATTAGTTAAACGACCCACATTCAAGGATAGAATAATTTACGATGAAAACTTGGTAGCAGTTTGTTTGCAGCGAGAAACAATTCTTTTCAACAAGCCCATATACGTTGGATTCTCTGTGCTTGAATTGTCTAAAGCTCTGGTGTATGATATTCACTATAATCATATGCTAAAGAAATATGGCTCTGACTCGCTGAAACTATGTTATCAAGACACAGATTCATTCATCTGGGAAATTAAAACGCAAAATTTATACAAAGACTTGAGCACAATGCATAATCTTTTCGATCTTAGCGACTATCCTATAGATCATAAATGTTATTCAACACGCAATAAAAAAGTGTTGGGAAAACTGAAAGATGAAACAGCTGGTACTCCTATCAAAGAATTTATTGCTCTAAGACCAAAATTGTATGCTTACACTTATAGCGATGTCACTAAAAAGAAAGCGAAAGGTGTGCAAAAATCAGCCATAAAAAATGAATTAACAATTGACCACTACAAACGTTGTTTGTATTCTAAAGAGGATATATATACCAAATTTCTGTCAATTCAATCAAAAACTCATAGAGTTTCCACAGTTGAAATATACAAAAAATCGCTTTCTTTTGACGATGACAAACGCTTTATTTTAGCTGATAAGGTAAACACATTAGCGCATGGTAGTGTTGCCATTCCACCGGAATTCCAGTGAATCTATCGATTTCCCACTTTTACTCCCACTCTACCAGTTCTCATAATTTAGAATGTTGTACATTATGCATAGTTTTAGAGCACAGCTTATGTGCACAACTTGTAGCCTGATTGGTTGTGTAATTGAATTTTTCTTGGTTATATATATTTTTTTTTTTTACGGAGCCAACCGGACAAGAAGGCTGCAGTTATGGTAACACTGGTGCATGGGCATTACCACCCCTGCACCAGTGGTGGGGAGCTTTACCACCACCACTTGATTTGAGCGCAATGTAGCGATTTTATACTTGGTGTTTAGTCTCGTTTTATTCTCCGCATTGGTACAATGCAGTCTCACTTTGTGTCAACATATGCACTGAACAAGGCACGCTCAAAAATGATTGAGATTGGGCTCGCTCCAACCACTCGTCAAGTCACCATCACATTGCGCTCACAGAAAATGAAGTATGGTGGTATTGCTTTAACTCAGATGGAATTCCATACACTTCTCACTTTGCTGCGTACCATATTTGATCCAGCTTTTCAAGGAGAATGTCTACATACATTTTCACAGGAGGTGACTGTCAAACTACACAAGAAACGCTACATGAAACTTGCTAGTTTTATTTATAATGATAAAATATTGTTTACACTTCGATTGCATGAAATGAAAATGTTGGATTCATTTTCAGAAGTTGTACAAAATAATATTCGGGTACTAGAACAAAATGTTGACAATTTGCTAGCGCTAGTTGTTTCTCAGGATATTTTAACACATGTAGATTCTAATGATTTAATGTTTAATACAGCGGATTTTAATCATATGTTTAAAGATTTATTAAACGCACAAGTGAAATGAATACACAATGAAACAAACGTGTCTTGTTGTTTTTTGTGAACCCCATCACCCTTCCAAGCTATAACTTGCTAGTTATCGTAGTACCACCACAGTGGAGGGGAAAGGTAGTTATGAAGATGACTTTATCGATGGACAAGTGTGTGAGATTTGATGATCTACCCATACGCTTTATGGTGCAAAAGTATCCTATAGAGGTTTATAATGATGATAATGATAAAACATCTTGGGAGATATTTGCTCGTGACAGTGCTCGATTTAAACGAAAAATTGAATATTACTCTCAAATTATTTCACCCATCTTAGCTCATGAACATAGAGTTAAAGTTTTGTCAATGCAAAAAATTGATCAATTTGATCGTGATGATTGAGGGGAAAGCGAGAGAGAGAGAGAGAGAGAAAAAACGAGAGAATGATTTGAATTATTTATTGATTTTTTGACGACATTTTAAATGAGATACATTCACATCTGCAAAAATTATAACATTTACAACGACAGCATGCAATCCCATCTACGTGAGAGCGTGGCTCGATGAAACATTTGAGCTTGCAGCAAAATCTTGGAGTGAATTCTGGGTCTAAAATCATTCTCACATAAGCACAGCCTGGACGCCATCTCTCATGATCTGCAAAAGGGTCGTCCAATGATGACCAGCGGTTTAGTTTCAACGAGCAAAAGGGACAGATGACAACATCGCCAGTTTGTGTCCAAACAAAGCCTGCCTCCGCCATAACCCGTGGTGGTGGAATATCATATTTATCCAACGGAAAGTTTGCAAATGTCTCTATTCTTTTGGCTGTGGTATTGAATATCGTTTGAGGAGGTTTTAATTCCATGATAACGAACACTTCAATTCTATCGCTGCCGCACTGCACACCTGATGTGGGTATACTGAACCACATTCACGACAATCTTTTAGTAGTAGTAGTAGTAGTAGAGGTAAAAGGGTGTAGCTGTAAAAGTTTCAACTATCCACGTAGACGACGACCACGAGAGAGCAGAAGAGCAACATTTCCAACACAATCCTTCGTTAAACTATAGAGAACTTGCCAGAAATCCTTCTCCTCCACCGAAAAAGAGAAGGAGCAGGAGGAGCAGCATTTCCAACACAATCCTTCGTTAAACCATAGGGAGCTTGTCAGAAATCCTTCTCATCCACCGAGAGAGAGAGAAGGAGCCGGAGGAGCAGCATTTCTGACACGATCCTTCGTTAAACCATAGGGAACTTTGTCAGAAATCCTTCTCCTCCACCGAGAGAGAGAAGGAGCCGGTGGCGCAGCATTTCCAACACAATCCTTCGTTAAACCATAGGGAACTTTGTCAGAAATCCTTCTCCTCCGCCCTCAATGTGTTTCTTATGGAGGGCGGAGGAGAACCATTTCTGACACGATCCTGTGTTAAACCATAGGAAATTTGCCCAAAATGGTTCTCACCCGCCCTTTTATACCTACTATGGTTTGCCTGAACTAAACGTTCATTTACGCCGCATTTGTAGTCTACGCACAGGCGTACTTTACCATCTGCTTTTGGAATTATAACAAATCGCTGGTGGCTATGGGCGAAATTATTCCATCTGCTTCAAGTGCATCTAATTCACGGTTCACGCGGTCGATTAATGCGTATGGAACACTTCGTTCACGCGTAAAAACTGGTTTTGCGCCTTCCCTCAGTTGCAGCGTCACCTTGAAATTTGGTACGCACCCAACTTTCTCTTCAAAAAGTGGGGCAAATTTTTGAAAAATTTCGTCGATTGATTTGACTGGTTCGATGTGTCGAATCGTAATCGGTTTGTTACGGGAACTATAGATTTCTTGCAAATCGATACTGAGACCACGGATCCATTGTCGTCCTAGAAGGGCATCATGACCCGAGGGAACAATGTGGAGTTCACCTTGCATGAATTGGTCATTGAACGAGACGTTGACAGAGACCTTCCCCACAGGCTTGATTACGTTGCCAGAATAAGATCTGAATGCAACTGTTGAAGTTTTGATTGGAATATTCAAGTCGAGTCGGTCGAAATCTGGTTTGTCTACTTCGAAACACTGGGTTTTTCCGTTCAAAAGAACATTGATAATGTATTTGTCTGAGTCATGGCCAATTTCAAACAAATCCACAACTTTGAAACTTTGATCGATTGAAACGAGTTTGTTGAGGCCATAATCATCATTGGTTGAACGTGATTCAAAATTTCCATCATCGTGAAGAAAATTTGTTGAAGTTGGTGGACGAGATTGTTGATTTGTCATCAGTGTTGAAACACAAACCCTGGAAACATGTCCTGACCTGTTGCACCGGTTACATCTCAATTTGGAACGATCAATGCGATTCCGGTGCTCTATGGTTGTCTTTAGCACATCTGAGACAGAGGTTGTCAATGCCAAGGGCTCTGAAGTCAACCTGGCGCAAGCGCGTACGCGAGGGACTGCGAGAGGCCGATTTACCACGTCGAAACTGGGGAGTAGGGGACCGATGACGCGAACGTGACCGATTTGATGCACCCAAGACCTTGTTTACATCAAGACCTTTGAAATTTTCCTGGGCCGGTTTGGAACGCTGTGCGAGCTCTTTGCTTTCGATTTTTGAAGCTTCTAGCGCGATAGCTTTGGATAGAATGTCATCAAAACTGGTTGTTTCAGACTGAAGAACCTGTTCACGAAGCCAATCGTCACGTAATCCTCTGATAAATTGGACGCCTAAAAATATTTCCGCGACTGAAACTGTCTTAGTACAAGGGCATTGCACAGAGAATTCGCATTCAGCCAAATCGCGTTGTAGAGCTGCTACAAATTCGGCTATTGATTGATGGTCTTTCTGGAAAATGTTGAGGAAATAGTGCTGAGAGACTGTAACATTCTTCTTAGGAAAGAGCAGCTGCTTGAATGCATCAACAAGGTCATCATATGACAGATCTTTCAAGGGCTTATCAGGACCGAGGAATGCAGAGAGGCCATTGTAATGCTCACTCCCTATAGAAACGCAAAGGAATTGAGCTCGTTGAACTGGATCGATGATACCTCTCGTAGCACAATAGTTGATAAAACGATCGAGGTAACACGAGAATTTTTCACGCTGCGAATCAAAATTCTCAAACGGTGGAATAGTCGATAAATTTGGGCCAGGCCTAGGGGCACCAAGCGCCTGAGCTTGAAGGTGTGCTGTGACCTCTGAGATTAGGGCCCTTTGCTGCTCTTGGAAAGCTTGCAAGAGCAACGCAAATTGATTGTGATCCATTGCGTTTGAGCAAAACCGAGTTTATTTGATATTTATTCAAAGAAAATTGAGTTAGAACCGGCGAAAACCGAACGCGACCGAAAAACCGCGCACTCCGAAACGAATGTTTTCTCACTTGTCGCCACTTTATTGTATATTGGTTTAAAGTATATTTGAAATTGCACGCGTACTTTTGATATTTTATATTTTATTGATTGAAAAGTTGAACAGTCGATTGAACAGTCAATAGAATACAAAAGCTGGACGAATAACAGCTGATTGATAATACACTGGAGATATTAGCCACAACACGTCCTTGGCCGTATTTAGCGTTGATGGATAGTAGGCTTTGAAGAACCTCTTGTGTTCTGTATGCCGTAGGGTCCATGGGGGCTGGCTGTGTGAACAAGTCCGCCGGTAAGCACGGCGTGATGCCAAAAAGGCGTTGTGCCGCCGAGTAGCCGTCTTTCTTGGGCAAATTTCGGATGCCGAGTAATAGTGCAGGTAATTTGTGAGCCCATCTTGGTGTGAAGCCTATTCTTATGATGGCATCTTTGAGAATACGGTGTTGCCTTTCAATTAAACCGTTGGCCACAGGGTGGTAGGCGTTGGTGTGAATTAATTCGATGCCCCACTGCTTGCATGTTGATTGAAAGGAGTTGCTCATATATTGATGGCCTTGATCAGTCATGAGTTGCTCCGGTGGTCTGTATCGTGACATCCACGTATCGTGAAATGCTTCTAGTACCGCTTCTGTGGTGATGTTGCGCAAGGAAACGCCTTCGAGACATCCTGTAGATCTGTCGATCATGGTGAGGATGTATTTTTTTCCGTTGCTCTCTGGAAGTGGGCCAAATATGTCGATGTGGACGTGTGAGAGCGATGTTGCCTCGGGGTAGTCGCCGAGGAGAGCTTTGATGTGACAGGTCGTTTTGGTGCGATTACAGTTGGGACAGGTGCGCACCATTACTCGGATGGAAGATTTCATGTTCGGCCAATAGTAGCGTTGTTGGAGTAAAGCTGTTGATGCTTTGATGCCAGGGTGTGTGAGGCTATGTATGAAAGAGAACACTATTGGGCGTAGTGGCGATGGAATGTAGGGCCGAGGTACTTCTCCCGACAGCTCGCAGAGGATGTCTTGACCTTGTATATGTTTTGTGGAGAGGTCCATCGTCCAGCTGTGGGGGTCGTTGTCTTGTGCTTTTCGGAGTTGTGCCATTGTGAATGGGAGGGGCTTGACCGTGATTTTCTCCGTTGTTGGTATTCTGCTTAAATAATCCGCAGAGGTGTTGGTTTCTCCTTTTGCGTAGCGGATATTGGAAGTGAATTCGCTAATGAAGCGTAGGTGTCGGAGATGTATAGGGGGAGCCGCCTTTGTGAGTGAAGCGAGGGACGAGGTGAGTGGCTTGTGGTCTGTATAGATGGTCAAGGGTCTTTCTTCGATGGTTTGGCGAAAATGGATGAGAGAGAGAGAGAGAGTGAGAAGCGTTTATTACCGAAACAATAACATGGCAAAATTACATAACCCGTCATAGATAATCTGATATTATTATTAAATTCTCCAACATGTGTTCGCTTATACTGCTAATCCTTAGGATTGTCGCAGGGAGTTTTTTCGACTTTTCTCTTTAATAGCCTAACAAGATTACATTAAGGCTAAACATCCCGGAAATAGTTTCAGAATGCGCCGCCACAGAGCAGCACCAAAATGAGCCAAAAGTATTTCCCTGATTTCTCGGTTACAGCTACGAATTTTTTTTATGTAAAACTTGATTTGTAAACTAGACTAGTACTAAATTTACGCTACTTATCAATTTTTTTTTAATATTTAAAATAACGTTTTTTTTGTTTGTAACTTTATTGTAAAATAAAAATTTAAAAAAAAACAGGTAGTCATATTGTAGAGCATAAATTTAAAAAAATATTGCCGTTTAAATATTGAAAATCGGTCAACTCAATCAATTGGAATCATTTTTTGAATATTTATCTCAGTGCCTGGCGGCTGCCGACGTGCGACGTTGCAATTTTTCGCTTCGTGTGAAGACAGAGTGAGCGCTAGGAAGGCCCGCCACTCGCCACACCTTCTTTTCCCGCGGAACATTAGGCCTATTTGATCGCACGTCTTCAGCTCGTTAGTATCGTTCTTCGCTGTGATTTTTGCGGAGTTCACTTTTTCAGTGTTCAGTGTTCAGTGTTATAAAAAAAAAAAAAAACTTCCCAATGCACCGTTTTAATAAAAAGATTGTAAATGCCGCCGAATACGCTGTTGATGGTTTTGTGGTCTGTTTGCACCTAAATTTTTTTTGTTCCTCAATTTTACAAATATTAATAACATCTTTATCTGACACAGTTGAAGAGCTGACAGTTGAAGAGCTTGAACACCATTTTCAGATAAACCCTACAAACTAATACGCAAAGTTATTGGATCATCTGCTGTATTTGATACGATCAGAAAAATGCCACTCATGCAGCATGATCGTATAAGCGAATTTTCTTAAATGATCGTAGGTATTACGAATAAATTTATGTTAAATTGTTATGAAGTTTGAGCACTTTAGGAACAAAGGTAATGTTAATTATAAATCTATAGCAGATTAATTTTTTCTTAGTAATATTCCAATGTAAAAATAAACTTGTGGATTTTCTCAAAATGTATATAGTGTTCTTATCAATTTCAAGCCGTTATTGAAATTCAAGTACATTTTTCAGAAAAATTTTGTGCGTACATTTTTAATTGTCCAAGTTTATGTTTAATCAACTTTCTTCTAGTAATATCAATTTCTTGATTTTTAGCCGTTTTTAGTGAAGTTTCATGTAATTGTTTTAAATTGGACCAATTTAATGTGCTACAAAAATGCTGCCCAAAGAACTCATCCTTTTGGTTTATTATTCAATAATAAACCATTGTAATCGCTCTGGAAAAAAAAATTCTAACCCCCCTGAAAATTTCATGGTTTACGTTTCAAAGGGTGTAGAATCCGAATCTGCAATAAACATTTTTCCGTCCGCACGCCGTACGCAAGATTTCTCCCAAACGGCTGGAGCAAAAGATCTGAAATTTTCAGGAAACATCCATCCTGGTCCGACGACTCCCCAATTCTTGAGCCAGCTCTCTCACTCAATTTAAAATGCCCTTTAAGTTTTGTAAAATCCCTAAAAACCTCAAAGCAAGTCGAAGCGGCCCAAATTTATACCTATTTGAAGAACATACCATGAGGACTCGAATGAGGCCTTCCCCAGGTCCGTAGGTCAAACCATTCCCGATGTATGACTAGATGTATGGCGACAACATTTGAGTTTTTTGGTTTATTGCTGTTTGTTTGTAACCTAGTGATGCCGATAGCGTCGAGTTGTAGTGAATGTGGATACTGGGGTGATAGCCGATGTGGATACTTGTAGTTTATAGCCGATAAACGGGTTGAAGCATTCTGATATTCATGAAACGCTGATAATATATAGGTAAATATTATTCAATATTGTTACTGGGGTAAATAAGTATTCTTTCACTGGGGTTTATTATTCAATTGGCTTGCGTTCATGATTTGAATTTCTACTGAGCTTTGGAGTGTGCGTGTTTCACAGGATAGAGCGATTATTGAATTTCAGGAGATGTGCACGGAGCACTTAGATCTGTTCTCAACGAAAATACGTATTTGGTTTGATCAGTTGATCAAGTCCATGTCGCGAATATACTGAGTAATAGTTTGTCACTACCTTTGTTTTATGTTTGAACCTATGTAATAGTGTATTCAACTAGTTCGGCTTTCAGTTGAGTTTTATCAATAATAATATCAACTAAGAACATAGAAATCTTGACCATGTTAGAAATATTGTAACCTTATCTATTATTTTATAGTAATGGTTGAAGTTTTAATGAGGAAAGAGTACGCTGTCTCCACAAAAAACTGATGGCATAGACGATAAAAACGTTGCAAATTCTTTCACTGGGGTTTATTATTCAACTGGCCTGCGTTTATGATTTGAATTTCTACTAAGCTTTGGAGTGTCCCTATTTCACAGGATACGGCGATTATTGAATTTCAGGAGATATGCATAGAGCACGTAAATCTGTTCTCAACTAAAATACCTATTTGGATTGATCAGTTGATCATATTTGTGTGCCTCCTGAAATTCAATAATCTCTCTATCCTGTGAAACACGCACACTCCAAAGCTTAGTAGAAATTCAAATCATGAACGCAAGCCATTTGAATAATAAACCCCAGTGAAAGAATTTGCAGCGTTTTTTTCGTGTTTTCGATCTACACTCAACAAACGGCTATAACTCACAAACAGTATTATGTAATGTAAGAGTTGAGGATACCGTTGAAGAGTGCGTTAAATTTCCTATCTAGCGCCAAACTGATTTTGTTCGATTCTGTTCTAGAAAACCTTGTTTGAATGCGAAAAACAGCGAAGCAAGTCGAGGTTTTTACGCTTGGCAATGGGTTTCAAATAAGTACCTATGTATTTTTACAAACAAAATTTATCTGTTTTATCTTCTGAAGGGGCAGTTTTAAATTTGTGCAAACATTTTCTAATACGTAATTACAGTAAATTCAATCAACAGCACTTCGAAACTCTAGTCGATTTTGTTTAATTTGATCTCCGCAATCCTTTATTCTTTTGATGGGATGAGAGAGAGAGAGAGAGAGAGAAAACATGCATTTATTTAACAACTGTAAAACATAGTTTAACAAAAGTTACATGGATTTGACAATGGGCTACGCCCGTCTGTCAGAGCATCGCATAAATTCAAAAAAACTATCAATATACACATTACTTCCATGGTTGTATAGCTTCATTAATTATTTCTGCTTATTATTAACTATTTACATTAGCATTTAAGATGCTTTGGAACACAAAAAGAAACGACTGCCACTCAAGTCCAAAAAATTTTAACTTTCCTCCCAGTTAAACTCTCGAATTAAATAAGCCCTATAATTCCAGGCGGATTGACAAAATCTTGCCAGCTGCAACCATCTCGAGCCATTAAGTATGCATAACATGGCTTCACGAGTTAGGGTAGATGATCCAAAGTTGGCACATCGAAATTCCCTGAGGACTGGACATACCGCCAAAAAGTGCTCCAGGTCTTCAGGCTCCCCCGTATTGCAAAGGGCGCAGATCACATTGCGGTCTTCATAAAATGAATGTGGCTGGCAGTTAAGCCTCAGGGAGTCAGCACGCACCCTGCAAACCCAGCGCAAGACGAACATCGATGCTTTGATGGGATGATCTCCCGTATCAATCCTGACCCACACAGCACAACAAACTTGTTCCCAGCTTGATCCAAACCTAGAGAAACTAGCTTACAAGCTTGTTCTAAGCTTGGTCCAATAAGCCTGTAAGCTTGGAACCAGCTTGTTTTAAGCTTCGAAGTTTACACTTTTTCAGCTTGTTTTAAGCTAGAATGTCCAAGCTTATCACAAGCTAACAGCCACAAGCCTACAACTTGCTTACAATTTCAAGCTTATAGCAAGCTCATTTCTACAAGCCTACAGTAAGCTAAAAAAATCAGGCTTATATCCAGCTTTTTATAACAAGCCTATAGTAAGCTATCAGCTTCAGTCTTATAGCCAGCTTGCTACAACAAGCCTAATGTAAGCTCACAAAATCGGGCTTTGAGCGAGCTCATTCCTACAAGCGTATAGTAAGCTCATAAAATCAGGATTATAGCAAGCTCATATCTTGTTATGTGTTCATGAACTCTTCAACTTCAATGGGGGACGTCCCACAGAGGTTAGAAGAACATGTTAAATGATAGCATAGCGTGATATTTACATCAAATTAAAAGTCTCTTTTGGTAGAATACAATGCTCCAAGTTGG
>JAVIWC010002429.1:0-37461 GCA_031894815.1 Creontiades dilutus | reverse complement strand
GTAGATACTACATTGAGAAGAACACGTCGGAAATAGTCGGGCCTCTTCGAACCAACAGTTGAAATATCAGAAATAAGACATAGGAAAATGTCGAACTAGAGAAAGGGCTTGAAAATCCCTTACATGTTGAGCGAGGAGTCCCGATAGGTTCAACATTATATACAACGGAAAAAATATGCGTAAAATCCGATGCCAAACTAATTATTCTTTGTGGCAAGTCAATTTAGGTGGAAAACGTGGAGTTCACTTTAAAAATCCACGTTTATCAGCATTCAAACGTACATTTCTTCACTAGATTCAAATGTATTTTTAAAATTAAACCGATGCAAAGTTCTTGATTCGGAGATTTTTTTTTTCAAAGGGAAAAACAATCGGTGTGGTCAAAACTCTAAAATTAAAAAAAAAAGCTGCAAATTCTTTCACTGGGGTTTATTATTCAATCGGTTCATGATTTGAATTTCTACTAAGCTTTGGAGTGTGCGTGTTTCACAGGATAGGGCGATTATTGAATTTCAGGAGATATACATGGAGCACGTGAATCTGTTCTCGACCAAAATACCTATTTGGATTGATCAGTTGATTATATTTGTGTGCCTCCTGAAATTCAATAATCGCCCCATCCTGTGAAACACGCACACTCCAAAGCTTAGTAGAAATTCAAATCATGAACGCAAGCCGATTGAATAATAAACCCCAGTGAAAGAATTTGCAGCGTTTTTTATTGAACCTCAATACCCCCCCCCCCCCCCACAATAAAAACATCTATAATTTATCAAGTCCTTTGGCACTCGTTCCTACTCCACGGCAGTTCCCATTTTATATTTTCAATAGTTTTGGTAATATTTGGGCAAACATTTCAATAAGTGACGTGATAGTTGACAATAGTTTGTCGATTTTTTGGTATAATTGTTCTGGAGGATGAGACTGGTTTGTTGCATCGGCGTAGGTTTTAGCTGTGGTAGTAAATTTTGGGCTACTGATAGAGTCGTATGATGGTCGGTTAGTGGGCGGCTGGAAGTTTGGTTGTTAATGGGCGATTGTGGATTTGTTGGGATCTGCGATTTGTTATTGTTATTTGCCCATTTCATTGTTCTTGGTGCATTTTGCAGTTCTATGTGTTTTGGACAGCCCTTGTAGTTGGCCGTGTGTTGCCCTTTACAGTTCACACATATCGGGGGGGTATTGGGGGGTTTGTTACATTGATCAGAGGGATGATTAGAATCACATTTCACACACTTTGGTGAGTTCATGCAGTAGTTCTTGGAATGACCGTATGCTTGGCACTTCAGACATTGGATCACTGTTCGTCTCGGTTTCGGGGGTTCAACTTTTACTTTACAATAGTAGAGGTCTGTGAGCGAGTAAATTTTCTGATTATCTTACTCGGTGCCAAGTCTAAAAAGAATAAAGGTAGTGGTGTTTTAGTGATTGGATGGTGTACAGGAATCATTTGTATTGCGTTAAATCCCTTTTCTTTTAATTCCGACAACATTGATTCTATGTGACACGTTGGGTAGAGTCCTCTGAGAACAACTCGAAAATTTCTTTCCGATTTCAATTTTAAAGTGTGATATTGGGCTTCTGAGTTTTGAAGATAATCAATAACTTTACGATAGTCATCAATTTGTTGAAAGTTTAGTTTTAACTTATTTTCGACAGTCAAATGTTTGAACTTGTCAGTGCATAAAGTTTTGATTTGAGCCAAAAGGGTGTTGATATCTTTCAAATTATTGATGAATATGTGCGGTGGAATGTTTGATTTATCTTGTGGTGTTACGGTAGCATCGGTTTGAGTGTCCATGTTTTCAAGGACGGCAAATCTATTTGAAGTATGAAACGGAGATGCATCGTTTACCTTTTGCTTCTTGGGGGCAGGCTCATTTCCAACCATTGTGGTGTCATAGACCGTGGGCCGCTGTGGATAGGATTATCGCGAGATAAGATTTTCACGAAGATAACACTTAGTGTTCGAGGAGACGATTATTCAACAGCTCTGGAGAGTAGCTGTAGATAAGCTAATCGCGAGGATAACGCTATATGGACGTGGAGATGTTTATTCTCCGAGCTCAGATGAGCAACTCTTTTTTTTCAGTTGCAAAGCTTAGTAAGATTCAAATCATGAATGCAAGCCAATTGAATAATAAACCCCAGTGAAAGAATACTTATTTACCCCAGTAATAATATTGAATAATAAACCCCTGCAATAATATTGAATAATATTTACCTATATATTATCAGAATGCTTCAACCCGTGTATCGGCTTCTAACTACACTACAAGTATTCACATCGGCTATCACTCCAGTATACCACATTCACTACAACTCGACGCTATCGGCCGGACATCACTATGTTACAAACAAACAATAATAAACGAAAAAACGCAAATGTTGGCACCATAAATCGGGCCATACATCGGGAATGGTTTGACCTACGGACGTGTGGAAGGGCTCATTCGATTCCTAATGTTATGTTCTTCAACTAGGAAAATATTTAGGCCGATTCGACTAGTTTTGAGGTTTTCAGGGATTTTACAAAACTTTTACAGCTCTTAAAGGGCACTGTGAATTAAGTGAGGGAGCTGGCTCAAGAATTGGGGCGTCGTCGGATCAAGTTGGATTTTCCCTGAAAATGTCAGATTTTTTGCTTCAGCCGTTTCGGAGATATCGTGCGTACGGAATACGGCGGACGGACGGAAAATTTTTTATTGCAGATTCGGATTCTACACCCTTTGAAACGTAAACCATGAAATTTTCCATGGGGGTTAGAATTTTTTTTTCCAGAGCGATTACAATGGTTTATTATTGAATAATAAACCAAAAGATAACTTTTTTAACCGTTCTAAAAATACCAAAAAATAAACCTTTTATTTCAGCATGATTTTTAAATTTCGATTTTGCAATTAGAAGACAGGAAATGTAATGCCCTTCCCATGAATTAAAGTAGGAAATCAAGGAAGTTATGAAAATTTGAATGAAATAATGTGGAAATCACGCGAAAAAAAAAAAAAAATTAGAAGCGAAAAAAATCAGATTTACGGTTTTGAAAAAATCCAAGACAAAAGGCGAGAAAAATTAGTAACAAAATTAATAACAAACAATGCGCATGATATGAAACGTTATATAAATGCTCTCTGAAGATTTATGAGTGGACAATTTGCTCATAATACTATTTTGCTTTGCAAATTAATTTGTTTGTATAAGATTTTCGTTTGTTATCATTGCACAAGTTAGTGTTCTAAATTCCCACCTGTTCTGTTTCAGGCCTGGTAGGTTCGGGACGGATGGTAGGGGAGCGCCTCAGCTCCTCAGGTACTAGACTGGATTCTTGCAGCCCATTAGGTCTCGCTAAGTCAAGCACTGAGAGCCTCAAACCGCCCAGAACATTCAAATCAGTGTCGAGGCAAAGCCTCCTGGACATCGTAACGTCCAAGTTGGGAGTGACCAGAAAGACTCCACACCAGGTAATATATTGTCATGGCCTAATGCAATTATTATGAAAGCTGATGAAATCCGTTTTTGACCAGAAATCAATACATCAGTCTGTGCATGCGGCAACGTATCCCAGCACCACCACGCGCATCTGCGTGTGTGCCACTAAGAATCATTTTCTTTTCTCAGGCTATAGTGGTCTGATGAACTCATATCAATTTCAAGTCGATATTATTATTAGTAGACATTCCGCATGTGCTAATTTGAAACTCTAGTTAGAATCTCTAGGGTTGCGGTGAATACAAAATAATGTTTGGAAATGTCTGGTTTCAGCATTCTTTACAGCCCGTTTTATTTGATTTTCAAGTCTCAAAATTTTGTGGAATTCTGGGGCATCGTCTCGCGATGAATTTAAAAGCAATAGCTCGAGCTTCCTGCAACTTCTTGATATCGTTTGGAATCCATGGGGCAGAGAGGCGTTTCGGCTTAATCTCTTCCAAGGACTGCGCTTATTATAGGGGCTAACGATTAGTACATTATTACTTGCTTACTTTCTCGTTAATATCTTATTCAAGGTAAACTAAGTCCCAATCAAGCTTGGAAGCTTCCTCAACAAACTATCGCAACCAATTTCATTTTACCCATTACGATTTCAATTGGCTCATTAAGTTCAGTTCTGCGGTGGGATACAGTGCAGAAAATTAGGTTGTGCCTTGTCACACCTGGTACATGCCTTTGCCCGAAACTTGGAATCAAATTCTTGTTGTTGTCCAGGACTAGGTCAATGAAAGACCTGGATGTAGGGATGTGAACTGCCGAGACCATCGGAAGCAATTAAAAATTGCAGTTACCAATGAGGGATTGAAATTGCTTTTATATGCAGAATTACCTATCATGTCAGCATTAAAATCTCCCATCAGAAGAGAGAGAAAGGAAGTGGGAACATCCAAGTCTAAAGTAACTTTTAATTTGGCCAATGACTCTACAATCTTGAATAAGCACCAAGAGAATCAAGGTTGAAAAACAATGAAAACTGTTGTGTTACACTATGGGTTTATTCATATGTGTTCGCGCGATTTCGGACACTTCAAAGGGTTGAGAGCGGACAACTAATTCAAATGAGGTGTCAAATGTTTTGTAAAATCCGAATCTGGAATGAAAAAGGGGAGGTCTTATTTCAAACAAACTAATTTTGATTGCGTACGATTGAGTTACTAATTGTGTACAGTGAGCATTTAGCAACATGCTCGTCTTCGAAATCATTAGCCAAACATGCACGTTAAAAAAAAGTTCTTTGTTAATAACGATTTTAGCAAGGGTGACCAACCTCGGGTTGCTAGCTATAAAACAAACGGTTGACTAGTTGAATTCCCATGAAATCGAGCGCTGAATCCGGATCTGCAATAAAAATAGGGGTTCCTATTTTAAAAAACAACATTAGTGTGAATCGCACACATTTGCAATCCTAACAAATATTTGAGACTTCAGGAAACAAGTGCAGAAAAACAAATATAATGGGTTATTAACAATTGTTGTTGACCTTGAATTACGATTTCATCAGGGACCCCTACAAGAACGTCTTGTTGGACACGCGGTCCAATACACACAAAGTGTATACACGGGTACTCACAAGGGAGGGGGGGGGGGGAGCATGACGCAAATTGTGCCATTGAAATTCTTGGGGGGGTTCCACAAAAATCGGGGGGGGGGGGGGAAGTTGGTTGAAACAGTGTTTACCATGATGACATTTAAAAAGTATTACATCACTGGAACGTAAATAATAATGATTCTAGTAGGTAATTATTTTAAATATGGTTTGTTTTTCTATCTGAAAATGTATAAATGACGATGACAGTGCTCGAATATTGTGGCCGTGATTTTGGCGCCGGCACGGGGCGATTCATTTCATATGGATGTGGATAAAATTTTTACCTCCACAATCGATCCGGACTATGCTGAAGGTAGACTGGAATGCATCATGCGCCGCCATTTCAGGGCTCTGCAAATTCTAACTCCCGTGCTCTTTACTGATTTAATTGCTTGATGTTTGTTAGAAACAACTTGAAGCTATTCGAAACTTTCGATCTTTGTCCACCCTTTGCACGCTTTTCTGCCTCCATGACGAATGATCCAATTGCTGTTGGATTGCAGCTATTTATTCATCTCCCAATGGTTTTAGGAGTGCTGTTTTATAACCTTCGTACCTACTGCTATATCCTGGTTTAAAAAAAAATTTTTTTTTTTAAAGTAACATTCTCTATTCATCTTGTTGGTGATGCTACTATGAAGGTATATAACCCATTATAGGTAATTTACTAACCTGTCCAAAATTCGTTACCTGTTAATACTTAAATAATTGTGGCGGTTTTCCTATAATTTTTCATTGTAAGTTGTTACACTGTCAACCCGTCAGTTCTCCCTGTTTCCATTGTGCACCTGTCGTTACCCCGTCATTAATAAAAAACAAGGCGAATCCCTGGGATTTGTAAAGAGCTTTGCTCCAATCCTCGGGTCAAAGCATGACGACGAGCTCTTGAATTCGCGGAGCGAGCTGCGATCATCCGTTTAATTCCGCGATGATTGATGGTGGAGGGGCTTCTTGTAGAGCCCGATGGCTTGACAACCCATTAATATACCCGCTGCTGTCAGCCGATCCCCTGTCACTGAGATAGTTTTGCTTCGGAGCAGTTTTATGAGGTGGATCGGAGCTTGGAAAGTGAGCGGGGAAGCCTCCTAAATCGGATCATTAGTCTATCAATTTATGGTTAATAAGTAGTAGTTACCCGAAGGAGAATTCCAAATCGGTGATTGGATCATAACCGCACACCATTATTCGGCTCGCTAACGATTACAACATAATATGTGGTTTGTTAAGGCGTCACCAGATCGTTCGAACCGTCAATAACTCTAGACAGAATCCATAAATATACAAAGTTAAATCGTTAGTTAACAGTGGATAGAGCTGGAAATTGACATTGATATTCAATGCAAGTCAAAGCACAAAGGTTAATTATTTATGGATTAGATCGGGAGATTTTCAAAGTAAATTGCCCATTCGTGTTTGTAGACCTAGTTACAATACCTAAATTCGCTCCTCGGGCCTCCTCAACTGATCAGTGTGTATTCAGACCTTGTAATTGAATTCGAGGAGTTCCACTAACGGAAGGATGACTTCGTCATAAATATAACTCTATGAGCAACAACCTTAACTAGTTCCCTGACGCTTAACATCAACAATGTGATATTATTTTTTGTAATATAATTGTGGGCAATTGATGCATAGGTTATATTTAATTTAACTTGTTAAATTTCAGTTGTTTTAATCGAAAATAAGAAAATCGAAGGCTTCCCAATTTAACATGTTGAAGGGTAAAAAATGACCCGTGGTCTCGAGTGAAGAGCTTCGAGAGCGATACAAACTAGTGATATAAGTCACGCTCCCTTTTCTATCTTAAATTAGAACTCATTGCTTTTTGTTTGAGTTGTGTGTAAAATGAAATATTGTTTTAAAAAAGTTCGTTGGTAATTGATGAACCATAAGTGACCCGAGCCGGTGAGTTAATCAAATTTCTTGCGAAATCAGATTTTGAAATGCAAGTTCTATTGGCACGAACCTCAATCATCGCTCATCATCATCAACATCAATCAAGCTATCCTTCGCCAACTCTTCACCCAATACACATCGCGAGACAATACCAAGAACATTCGTGGATTGCATGTGCATTACGTATGCACTCGTAACAACGCTAAAGAACAACGTCCCACACTCACTCACCCGTGCTTCATCTCTACTTCCCGTCGACGCCTGGCCTTCATATCTAAATCCCAACTGATCACGCCTTCTCATTATTCTAAATCCCAGCTGATCACGCCTTCTCATTATTCTAAATCCCAGCTGATCACGCCTTCGATTGTTGGAATAAGATAATGTTCCCTTTTAATGAAGTTATTGAGTTCCAGTGGGCTCAGACGAAGCCGCGATGACCTATCAGGCTTTTCAACTACTACGAGGTCATTGACCCAGTCAGTGGGTTCCGTGACCTTACAAATGATCCCTTCTTTTTCTAACTTATCTAAAACAACTACCAGTCTCGGTTTCAAACTCTCAGGTAATCGCCGTACTGGCTTGACCACGGGGGATACATTATCAGTCAATGAAATATGGTACTTGTTTGGTAATTTACCTATCCCGTTAAGTACATCCCTATGAGTTTGAACAAACTTTAGTTTGCATTCATTGTCCAACGTATTTGTGCTATCAACTTTTTCGATCAGATTCAAATATTGCGAACTACGAAGACCTAAAATAGGGGAAGATAGAACGTCACCTACAACAAAATCTATCTCACATGGCTTTCTGTTTTCTGGTTAACAAACTAATCGAATCTGACCGTTGGGAATTATTTTGAAACCCCCATAAGCCATTAAAATTCTATTACACGGTCATAGTGATTCACTAACCCCGTTCTTGATTCTAGTAAAAAAGTTCATTGGAAGTACATCTATTCCTGAGCCAGTGTCTATTTTGAACTCTATTTCTTCTTTCAATATTCTAATCTTATGAGTCCATATTGACGAATTAACGGAAGTAGCACTCACTGAGTCCAGTAGAAGCATACCAACTAGATCAGCATCCACTTCCGATACTTGTACTGAATTTACCTGCCTAGAGTTGTCTGAAACCTGTGCTCTGGAACTGGCATCGTTACTTATTTTTGCCCTAATCACCTCCAACTGTCAGCTGATCACCATTGTGAAACAAACATCACCGTCAAGGGTGTGAACGGAAGATGCGATCTGGTAAAATTAAAATTATCCAGAAATCATATTGAACTCTTAGAAGAAGCCAAACGCTACGTCTTTATCTTTCCTCGTGAAGACCAAAGTAAGATCGAGACCCAAGGAAACAGAGTTCCTAAAACTTTCTGGAATCTTCCTTGTCTCACCTGACACTAGCACGGTGGAATACAGGAATCAATCATTAATCGCACCATCTACCAACACTTTTCATAATCCATCTTTAACAAAATTGTCAAATCGTCCACCGACCTAAACGTCCAACCACAAACAAAACAAGTGGGTGTGGCACATAGCTTCCTCGTATCCATAACATGACTGTATAGATCATTGAAAATTATTATTGACTAAAGAACTTCGTTCAATTAGGCGAAGTAAATGTTGAATTAGGGGAAAATTTATTGTTATGCAGGAGCATAACTTGAGAAAATAAAGGTAGGCATGTTCAACTATTGAACAAACTATAAAATATACATAATAAGTCCGAACAATCCCTGAAAATTTCATCGAAATTAATCAAGAACTCCCGGAGTTATGCGCGTAACAAGGATTTCACGTTTGCGCATGCGCAGAGGCTACTATTGATCCGGCGGTCATGAAACCTATAGGGGACCATCTACACCCCAACCCGCACAATCCCTGAAAATTTCATCAAAATCGGACAATAACTTCGTGTAGTTTTGCCCGTAACAAGGATTTGCTGACAGACAGACAGCCACACAGACACACAACAGACAGACACGGAACCAAAATCGTTCAGAAAGGTCTAAAACGCAAAATGCGAGTGGGATTTTTGATTTTGGAGACAAAAAAATTTTCACATTCCGAAAGTGAAAACAATGCTTCCGCTACTTAAGTAGACTCGGAAGCAAAACGTCTGCCAAGTGGGTGTGGCACATAGCTTCCTCGTATCCATAACATGACTGTATAGATCATTGAAAATTATTATTGACTAAAGAACTTCATTCAATCAGGCGAAGTAAATATTGAATTAGGGTAAATTTATTGTTATGCAGGAGCATAACTTGAGAAAATAAAGGTAGGCATGTTCAACTATTGAACAAACTATTAAATGTGCTTGTGGCAAGGATTTCACGTTTGCGCATACGCAGAGGCTGCTATTGATCCAGGGGTCATGGAACCTATAGGGGACCATCTGCACCCCAACCCGCGCAATCCCTGAAAATTTCATCAAAATCGGACTATAACTTCGTGCAGTTTTGCCCGTAACAAGGATTTGCTGACAGACAGAGAGACACACAGACAGACACTCAGACACACGGACAGACTCAGAACCAAAATTGTTCAGGAAGGTCTAAAACGCAAAACGCGAGTGGAATTCTTAATTTTGGAGTCAAAAAAATTTTCACATTCCGAAAGTGAAAACAATGCTTCATCTTCCCTGGTAGACTCGGAAGCAATATAGTTGAAGAGCCTAAAGTATCTCAGTTCCTTAGACATCTTTGTAACCACACCTAAGCAACCGTTTGTGAAATTTATAACTCCTAGTTCATGGACCATCTTGTTACAATATAACTGACTGAATATAAATGACATAAGTATTATGTCCTTGTATTTTCATTTTTCATGTTCTCGTCCTATGGGTTGTGTAAAATATAGCCGGATTAACCGGATTCTTCAAAACACTGTGTAGCCCATTAGAAGGTAGACCCCTTTTGGTTCATTATTCAATAATGAACCATTGTAATCGCTCTTGAAAAAAAATCTAACCCCCCCCCCCCCCCCCCTGAAAATTGCATGGTTTACGTTTCAAAGGGTGTAGAATCCGAAACTGCAATAACGAAGTTTCGTCCGTCCGCCGTACGCCGTACGCACGATTTCTCCCAAACGGCTGAAGCAAAAAAGCTGAAATTTTCAGGAAAAATGGCGACGCCCCAATTCTTGAGCCAGCTCTCTCACTTAATTTAAAGTGCCCTTTAGGGTTGTCAAAGTTTTGTAAAATCCCATAAAACCTCAAAAAAAGTTAAGGCGGCCTAAATTTGTACTCTTTTTGAAGAACACTCCAAGAGGAATCGAATGAGCCCTTCACCAGGTCCATAGGTCAAACCATTCTCGATCTATGCCCCGATTTATGGTGCCAACATTCGCGTCATTTTGGTTTATTATTGTTTTTGTGTTGATATCAGTAATCTAGTGACGTAGTGATGTAGTAGTGCTGGAGTGAACTCCTAAAAGGCTTTGTAGCCGATACACGGGTTGAAGCATTCAGATAACCATAAAAACGCTGCAAATTCTTTCAGTGGGTTTTATTATTCAATTGGCTTGCGTTCAGGATTTGAATTTATACTAAGCTTTGGAGTGTGCGTGTTTCAGATGATGGAGCGATTATTGAATTTCAGGAGATATGCATAGGGCACTTAAATCTGTTGTCGACCAAAATACCTATTTGGATTGATTAGTTGATCATATTTGTGGGCCTCCTGAAATTCAATAATCGCTCTATCACCTGTGAACCACACACACTCCAAAGCTTAGTATAAATTCAAATCATGAACGCAAGCCAATTGAATAATGAACCCCAGTGAAAGAATTTGCAGCTTTTTTGAATTATGTAACTCACTATTTTCCCCGAAATTTGATTTTAAGGGAGGAAGCATTATAGACCGGCTTGCCCCTTTCCTGCTTACATCAGCACAAGACTCTTTATATTCTCCTGCTCGGCCTTCAGCCAGCAGTTACCGTTCAACCGTGTAGCGGGACAGTTAAGCTCCCTTTTGTATCTTATATTAGAGCTCATTGCTTTGTGTTTGAGTTGTGTGTAAAATGAAAGATTCTTTTTAAACAGTTTGTTGATAATTGAAGAACCGTAAGTTTTATATCTTTCTTTTAGTAAAAAAAGAAACTCAAAAACCAACAAAGATCACTCAAAGCAGTAGTGGAAGGTCAAATACAATCGTAGTCTACGATTCGTAGGTCCAATAAATAAGAACAAAAGAGATTTAAATGATAAAAATAATGTATGGTCTGCTACCCCCAAGGGCCTTGTTTGCTAACCCGCTGGGTCTAGCAAGGAATAGCCCTCTCCCTAGTCAAAAACAATTTTTTTAAACATATTTTTGCAATTTAAACGATTAAAATCAATGAACTTTGAAAAACCAAGACTTTTCCATTGTCCGGGAGATTTAGGGAATCAATTCGACTACTAACATGTTGGGACTCTGTGGAAATGGAAATGTGTGAACGTTTTGATCCTTAATCACCTCATATTGGTTTTCCTATTTTTATTTTATAGAATGTTTCGATACTTATATTTTTTAAGCTATATTCATATAAGCTATGTACAAAACAAACTGATGTACCAGCAGAATTGTACTCGCTGCTGCGTCAGCGAACCAACGTTATAAATAGGACTCCCGCTCACACCGGGCAGTCAGTCGATGTCAAGAGCTTGTTCGGATACCCCACTGTAGGTCTTTATACTTGTAAAAATAAAAGTAGTATTTTTTAAAAAGGCAATTTTCTGGCTCTCAACCCTAATTTATAAACAGCTGTATTTATTGTATTGAACATAACAACTAGTTACATCATACATGCAAGTGATGTTCGTTCCTTCTGCTGAGGTTACTGTAAGACGAAGCCCTCTGCCGAGTCAGCACCATAGGCTATATAAGGAGCCTAAGAGCTCCGGATGGGAAGTCTTGACCTTACCACCATCTGTATCACAGCAGACGTGCTCCTTGTCGGAAAATATACCTAACCTTTTTTTAAGAAGTCTTCCTCGGATCTACCGAACCTATCTGGCGCAGAACTGTAGAACAGTTAGTGGAGGACCCGGCCGAACGAACATTGACACGCGTCCTGACTAGACTAAGAACCACCACTCCGCCCGACACGATCTCGCCCCGTCAGTCCCCTCCAGGATCGAGCCAATTCTCTTACGTACGAAGAGATGTCCAGCAGGTTCCTGTGAGTAATTTTAATTACCAAAATTCGTCGAATCTGCTACAAGTTACGGAGAAACGCATTAACACTCTCGAGTTACGAGCAATTTAAACTCACGTCTATCCGCTACAAGTTACGGAAGATCACCTTCAATTTTTAATCCGAATCTATCCGCTACAAGTTACGGAAGATCACCTTCAATTTTTAATCCGAATCTATCCGCTACAAGTTACGGAAGATTACCTTCAAACTCAAATTCGAATCTATCCGCTACAAGCTACGGAAGATCGCGCATTTTACTCTCTCAAAATACGAGACCAACATCCGCTGCAAGTCACGGATGTTTGTAATAATCTCTCAATCGAAACACGAGACGAATCAGACGAGATAACAAGACTCCCGTCAACTTGCTGTCTTATCGCATCACTGAAGCCGACGAGCCTTCCCTCCGCCGCGTACTTCATTGTTTTCTTCATCAACTACGAAACCTAGAAATTGCGAATTAATCTTAAGAATTAGTTAAGCCATTGATGTTATTTGTGTATAATTTGTTGCGCTAATTTTCTCCGACTTTTCAGATTCGAAATTTGGTCACTCTAAAATTAATTAATTTTATGATCCATGTAGCTACTTACTAACTTTTACATTTTTCCCTTGTGGTACCAAAACACTTCATCATTCCCAAATCGTCTAACAAATACCTTCGGGACCGAAAACCAAATTATGCTCCCGACATCTCATGTCTCTGAAGAACAATCTCCTGCCCCCGTTGAAAACTCTGCCTCGCCAACTTTGGCTGTTCAGGTACTAAGCCAACAAACAGCCCAAATTGGTAAACCTTGTCCAGACCCTTTGCGTCGGGCAGGTAATTCCTGAAGGCCAACCACCTAGGTTGAACCCAGATATGTCCCGGCTACGAAAGGAACATATTGATCTGATCCCAACATTTTCGGGTCAATTAGAAGAAGTAAAGCCTTTCTTGAGGATAATCGACGAACTCTACAATGAGTTCTATGATCGCGAGAAATCTCAAAATTTCCAAAACTTCACCCCAATTTCGGCTAATAAATCAAAAATTTTGCCACCAGCCTCTGGGCAACTCGCGGCGTCTGTCGCCGAAACCTACAACGAAATCAGAGCGGCAATCCTCGAAGCCTATCAAGACAGGTGTGACGAGAGCACCATTTAATAGAACTTTGTAGCATGAAAAATTTAGATGGAGAAGACCCTTTTAAATTCCACGAAAGAGTTCAAAAGACATTAGGGGCACTCCTCTCATATACCAACACGCATAATACCCCTGAAGACGCCAAGTACCTACTAGTTAGACAATACAAGAACATTAAGGTCCCAAAACCTTCTAGTTTGAATGAGTGTGTGTCCCTGTTGGTTAACGAATACCAGATCCTAGCCAGAAAAGCAGTCCCCTTTCTACACCCAAAATTCACCCAACAGTAAGCCAAAACCAGCCGCCTAGATTCCCGCAACTGAATCAACAGAGAAATCATTTCAATCCTAGACTCCCTTCTAATTTCCAAACCCAAAGGGGAACAGGACCTCAAAATTAACCTTTCCCAAGGTCAAATAACCACAAAACTATAGGCCCCGTCTAGCCCAATTCACCCCTAAACCACAAATATTTCCCCCTAGGCCCCAAAATCAACTCTCCCAACAAAAACCCTCCTTCCCGAACCAAGGACAGCGCAAGTTCAATGCTCCGCCTCGTCCAAATGCCTTCGCGCAATCAAAAATGATGTCTGGACTGTCTCCAATGAGTTGGATAACCTCCCACCCCAATTATAATAACCTCAAGGAAACTAACCCTCCTCCTGGAACAGATACTGACGAACCCGACATAGACAGATACTGGTTCATTGTCGGTCACCAGAGTAAAATGTTTCCAAAAAACGTAATAGAAGAAATGGGAGACACCAAAAATGATAGCCCAACTTTCTCGATCAAATTGGCTGTAATTCATTTCCGACGTAGGTAGTTAGTGACCTGGATGTGTAAGCAAAAGGTTTATCGACCCCCTCAACTTGGTGACAACACTGCAGCAAGTCCGCTTGGACTGGCATCAGTGGTCAGGATTAATGGGGAGGCTGGATCAAAAGGTACGAGAATTCGATCACTGCATAGTTCTGCTTTGATTTTCAAAAAAGAAGCCTCACATGTTGATGACCATATCCATCGACTCCATGCTTCAAGAGTCGTCGAAGCGGGTAAGTAAGTGTTGAAGCGTCTGAAAAAAATCTGGAATAATAGGATACAAGTCCCAGGAAACGTTTCACCGGATTTGAAGGTCTTGGCATTTCATGAAAAGCTCTGGTTTTAGCTGGTGATTTGCAGATCTTGTTGAACTCGATCACTCTTCCCAGGTATTCGATTCTTTCTTTGAAAAATTCACATTTCGATTTATTGATGTGCAAATTGAAGTCAGAAAGACGTTGAAGACATACTTGTAGATTTTTCATGCGCTCTTCTTTTGAAATTCCATGACAGATGATGACATCAAAGTATGCTTCCGTTTTAGGCTAGCCATGGAGAATTTGCGATAAAATTCTGTTTAATTCAGACGGAGCCGTTTTGATGCCAAAACTGAGGCGATGGACATGATAAGTGCCTCGATGCGTTGTGATCGTTTGAATAATGCTGGATTCGTCGTCGACTGGAAGGTGTAGATACGCCTTGTACAAATCTGTTGCACACTTTTTTCCTTGATCAAGTAACGACATTAGACGTGAGGACAGTGCCGCAATCGCATCCCTAGTGCCAAGCGGGGGGGAGGGGGGGGGGCGGAATCCAAACTGGTTTTAAGAGAGGATATTATTGCCTAGCAAGTAGTCCATTAATTGGCGTTTAACTATTTTTTCAATTAACTTTGCTAAATTCGAAATTAACGATATAGGTCTGTAGTTCCCAACGTTAGTTTTATCCCCAGCTTTATGAATTGGGCTTATTAAGGCAAGCTTAAAAGCAGTAGGGAAAATGGCATTGGTTAGGCTTAGGTTTATTATTTTGCTTAGAGGATTAACTAAAAGAGAAATGTTGTCCTCCCTCGACATCTTAAAGAGCGACGTTAGCTTCCGCAGAAAATTGTTAGAGATCCCTGAGGTTGAAATCCCGCTGCATTTCCTGGGTAGGGAAATTGCCGACTCTAATTTAGTAGAAGGTAGGTCGGTACAACAATTCAGAATCCGCGTGAAAAACATCGCGAACGGGGTATTAATCTTCCCTACACGCGAATCGGCAAACTGGAGATTTCAGGATCTCTAGTTCGAATAATAGACCACGACACCTTCGTCCGGATTCTCAACCCAGTAGAAAAACCCTTAAAATTTCCCAAACTTCCCCCCTTACAATTGGTGAAATCGATGAATTGTCAGATACCAATCCAAATTTAAATAATTATTGCTCCGAAAACTTCAACTTTACTTTCGATCTAACCAAAATCAGAACGGACCATTTAAACCCAGAAGAGAAAAACAGTTTAATTAAACTTGTCTCCGAATTCCAAGATTTATTCCATCAAGGGAATCAACCTCTTACGTTCACAAATGTTGTTAAACATAAAATTCGAACTTTCGACAAAATTCCCATCTACTCGCGAAATTACAGATTTCATGAAGTGTATAAGGAAGAAACAGACCGGCATGTGGAAGAGATGTTAGATCAAGGTATCGTTCGCCACTCAGATAGTCCTTATAACGGCCCTACATTCCTAGTACCTAAAAAGGCCGCCCCAGGAGCCCTACTGACAATCGCTTTCTTTTGGTAGTAGATTTCCGCGCCCTGAATTCAAAATCTATCGAGGATCGGAATCCATTGCCTCCGATTTCCAAACTACTGGACAAATTGGGTAGGTGCCAGTATTTTTCGGTGATCGACCTCCAAAGTGGTTTTCACCAGATTGAGGTAGACGCAGACTCCCAACATAAAACCGCATTCAGCACCCCCAATAATCATTTAGAGTTTACCCGCATGACATTTGGATTGAAAAACGCCCCAAGCACATTACAGCGCTTTATGGATGATATCTTACGCGGTGTTGCGAATGAGTATTGCTGCGTTCATATGGACGACATAATCGTATTTTCCGTGTCCCTACAGGAACATATCAAAAGACTTTGAGAAGTTTCCACCCGACTTAGAAATTCCAACTTAAAAATCCAACTCGAGAAAACCGAGTTTCTGAGAAAAGAAGTCGCCTATCTTGGACATGTTATCACGGATAAAGGTGTTCGTCCTAACCGCGACAACATTCAAGCAATAACCAAATACCCAATCCCCAGCACACCGACAGAAATTAAGTCCTTCCTTGATTTGCTAGGTTATTACCAGCGATTTATGGCAAATTTTGCAAAGATCACCAAACCTATGACGCGTTGTTTGAAGAAAGGTCACATCATTAAGTCCACAGACCCCGAAGGCGTAGCATGTTTCGAAAAATGTAAGACTCTTCTCAAGAACAGCCCTATTTTACAATACCCTGATTTTTCCAAGGATTTTCGTCTCACCACCGACGCCAGTACCTAACGTTGCAATCGGTTGCGTTTTATCACAGATAGTAGACGGTGCAGATCTTCCCATTGGCTATGCCAGTCGCACTCTGAATGACTCAGAGCGTCGACTTGACACCATCCATAGGGAATTACTAGCCATTGCCTGGGGAGTGCAATACTTTCGTCCCAACTTATTTGGGCGAAAATTTATAGTTTCCTCGGACCACCGACCTCTTCAATGGCTAGACTCCGTCAAGGAACCCAGTTCGAAACTTTTCCTATGGAAATTAAAACTGGTCGCCTATGACACGGAAGTCCACTATAAGGAGGGAAGCCCCAATGCTAACGCCGATGCGTTATCTAGAATTGAACTGCGCAATAACAACGAGCATGAGGAAATTTCTATCGCAACCTTGGACAAAGATCTCGACGATTTATTCTCCGCATTAACCCCAAACACGCAAGACACGCTAAACAAAATAGTAAAAACAGAAATCGACGCGTCCTCCCTAGCCGCAAATCCACCGAAAGAGGATCCTAATTTAGAGGATTTTTCTGATGAAGAAGGGTCAGTCACCGATAACAATCATTCCAATGCCGTAGGAAACACCAACGCCACCATTCTCATCCGGGAAGAGCCAATTAATAAAGCCAAACACCAAATCATCGTGTTCAGAACCGAAATCCCAGTAAAAGATCCAGTCGCTACCGGAAAACCTTTCCCTAATAAGACTGGAGTAATAGTTCAAATTCCCTCAAATAATCTCGAACCCGAAATCATAAACTTCGGGAAAGAGTATGTTATTCCGGGCACCAAGTACGGGATTTACTTTGAGGTCGATCTTTACGAGGTTTTTGCAAGAGTCATTCAAAAACGTTTAGTAACTCCAAAAACTCCCTAACTAAATACACTCTTAAAAGTGCAGAAGTTACCTCTGAATTCGAGCGAACCGAAATCATAAAAAAAATTCCACGAATGATTCGCCAACCATCGGGTCATTCAGGAGTCCTACCTCCATTTAAAAAGGTCGTACTATTGGCCGAAAATGCGAGAAAGTATCCAACGATTCATTAACAATTGCTCCATTTTTGTAGAAACCAAGTACGATAGGATACCATTGAAGGTGAAATATAATATAATCACTATCGATAAAACAAAATTCCTAACCGTAGTTGATTCCTTTTCTGAATTTGCCCAGGGATACAGTCTTCAGAGCACCAACTCTATGGACATAATAGAAACATTAACCGATCTTTTCTCGCACCACGGCATCCCACAAACTATATCTTTGAACGACGCCCCTGAATTTCACTCGTCAGTGTTCCGAGAATTTGCATCTCTCCATCGGATTGATTTGCACCTCGTAGCCTCGAAAAGACCCGAATCACAGGCCATCATTGAGAGATTTCACTCTACGCTCATCGAACACGTGAGGTTGCTCAAGTTGAGAGAAGAGTTCCAAGCGACGAGTATCAAAAATAAAGTGACCCATGCTCTCCTAGCCTACAATAACTCTATTCACTCTGCTTTATGAAACTACACCCCCTTTGAAGTGTTATATGGCCATGAGGGACAACATACCCTATTATACCTATCAGTAGATCAAACTCTAACTAGTAATTATACGGAGCGACACAAGGAAAGGATGACCTCCACCTATGCTCAAATCCATGACAGACTCCATGCAAATAAGGTCAAAGTCATGAAAAAATTAAATGAAGGCAGAGAGGATCTCCCTCCTATATCTGGGAAAATCCCATGTCAAGACCGTACAAAAGCAGTACTAGACTAAACCACGATATTCGCAAGAAACTATCAAGTCCATAAACCCAGAAATAAAAACCGCCGAAATAATACCCCTTCATCATAACAACAAGACCAAAATTCATCTCGCAAATATCAAACGCCCATTAAAATTTACTAACAAAATAGCGTCAGCCTGGAACGAAAAGGGAAATCCGGGCGAAATATTGGTGAAGAAATTTTGACTCTGTATTAGGAGAAGCGATTTACTCGTTCTCAACGGTTCGAACTGGGTGAACGACAACAATACAAATTTTTACCTCGAACTTCTTGACCAGAGATCCAGGGAAACCAAGGGTCTCTCGACCCACTGCTTTAACACCTTCCTATTTGTATCTTTCGTAGGAGGGAGATATGACCGTGTTAAGGGTTACTCTCGAAAGGTAAACATCTTCGAAAAAGACATAATAATTTTCCCTATATTCAAGTCCAAACTCCTGGCCCCTTGTAACGGCACGCCCTCTCCTCAAAACACTAACATACTTTGATTCCCTAAACCTGAATGGAGCAGAAATTCTTGACACAATAAAACAATACCTGGCCCAGGAACATTTATCCAAACTAGGGGAACCCCTGGATTTTTCTTCATGGACGATTTCGCAAAACCTTGAAACCCCGCAACAAGCCGGCAACCACGAGTGTTCTAAATTGGTTTATTATTCAATAATAAGCCATTATAATCGCTTTGAAAAAAAAATTCTCATCCCCCTCCCCCCCCCCTCCCGAAAATTTCATGGTTTACGTTTCAAAGGGTGTAGAATTTTCAGGAAAAATCCATCTTGGTCCGACGACGCCCCAATTCTTGAGCCAGCTATCTCACTCAATTTAAAGTGCCCTTTAAGGGCTGTCAAAGTTTTGTAAAATCCCTAAGAACCTCAAAACAAGTCGAAGCGGCCTAAGTTTGTACCTATTTGAAGAACATACCATGAGGAATCGAATGAGCCCTTCCCCAGGTCCGTAGCTCAAACCATTCTCGATGTATGGCCCCATTTATGGTGACAACATTGTCGTTTTTTGGTTTATTATTGTTTGTTTGTAACCTGGTGATGCCGATAGCGTCGAGTTGTTGTGAATGTGGTTACTGGAGTGATAGCCGATTTGGATACTTGTAGTTTATAGCCGATACACGGGTTGAAGCATTCTGATATGCATGAAACGCTGATAATATATAGGTAAATATTATTCAATATTATTACTGGGGTTTATTATTCAATATTATTACTGGGGTAAATAAGTATTCTTTCACTGGGGTTTATTATTCAATTGGCTAGCGTTCATGATTTGAATTTCAACTAAGCTTTGGAATGTGCGTGTTTCTCAGGATAGAGCGATTATTGAATTTCAGGAGATATGTACGGAGCACGTAAATCTGTTCTCAACCAAACTACCTATTTGGATTGATCAGTTGATCATATTTGTGTGCCTCCTGAATTTCAATAATCGCTTTATCACCTGTGAAACACGTACACTGCAAATTCTTTCGGTGGGGTTTATTATTCAATTTTATACATTTGAGTTGCATTCATGATTTGAATTTCTACTAAGCTTCGGAGTGTGCGTGTTTCACCGGTGATAGAGCGATTATTGAATCTCAGGAGATATATGCATAGACCACGTGAATCGGTTCTCAACCAAAACACCTATTTGGATTGATCAGTTGATGATATTTGTGTGCCTCCTCTATATCAGTCTACCTTTGGCTACATCGTTCTAATTTGGATTTGGGGAAGTTTTAACGCAATACGAGTTCTAAAGGACTTGATAAATTATAGATGTTTTTATTGTGGGGGGGGGGGGGGTATTGAGGTTCAATAATTAGCATAGCACCATTAGCATTCTCGTTGGATAAAGTTGAACTACAACACAATAATATTGTATAATATATATAAATTTTATAATATATATATATTATATAGATATATTTTTTATAATTTTGTATTTGTATAATCTTTCGATGTTACAATGGGTGGTTCGCTATGAATATATACGAAACAGTGACAGTGCAGTACAATAACATATGAAAACGCTGCAAATTCTTTCACTGGGGTTTATTATTCAATTGTCTTGCGTTCCTGATTTGAATTTCTACTAAGCTTTGGAGTGTGCGTGTTTCACCGGATAGAGCTATAATTGAATTTCAGGAGGCACACAAATATGATCAACTGATCAATCCAAATAGGTATTTTGGTTGAGAACAGATTTACGTGCCCTATGCATATCTCCTGAAATTCAATAATCGCTCTATCACCACGCACACTCCAAAGCTTAGTAGAAATTCAAATCATGAACGCAAGCCAATTGAATAATAAACCCCAGTGAAAGACTTTGCAGCGTTTTTTTACTTCAACTCGCTAAAATCCTCGCGACCAGCGCACCCTCCAAATTAGTAACTCAGATATTCCTGCACTCAGAGAAAGAATGTGTTACGAGATCCTAAAGTCAGAATTGATTTAAATCTACAAAATCACCCTCCTAAGCGTACTCCTGTTACCCGTACGGGGATCGAAATCAAGAATGTGAACTTAACTTTTTAACCAACAGCCTCACCTCCAAATACAAATTCATTAAATTAACCATCAAAAGTAATCAAGTCAAATTGCTGCTCGAAATAAACCGATATCTGCTTTTCTTCCCTGAAGGCGATACTGTAAGTATTGTAACACGTGAAAGAACAGAAACTAGAACTGTCTTTGGCATATATTTGGTTACCCCAGGAAACCAACATCTAGTTTACAAAAATCAGACCCTGTTTGCACCTAAAAGCGAACTAGCAGGCAAACCCCTTATAATAGGAGACGTCTCCCGAAATTCACATAAGAATCAACTACCTGACCACACACGTAATTTAGAAAATTTGAATTTGTACTCTCTAAACTTGGCAGATCTTGAACCCATCACTTCTCCAAAAATTATGAATTTAATTCAACCTAGCCTTTGGACCCTAGGGTTGTATATCTTCACAATAGGCCTAATGGTCTACACAAGCTATGGATATTTCAGAGCAATCATAACAGTACGAATTTCGAATCAAATCTAGAGCAAAAACTGTTGTTGTATTGTACTTGAATCCTGCGATTCGTAATTGTAATATTTCAATACCGATCTTTGATTTTAATCTAATAATTATTTTAATTTTTGATTTTCTTTTAATCAATGTGTACTGCACTCAATGCGTTTATTCTTTGATTTTATTTTAATCAAGGTGTATTTTAATTTAATTAAGTAAAATGTTCTATATATAATCCCCATTTTTAAAGATCTCATTTTAGAGTACCCAAATTTGAATCTTGGGGGGGGGGGGGGAGTTATGTTCGTTCCTCCTGGTGAGGTTACTGTAAGACGAAGGCCTCTGCCGAGTCAGCACGATAGGCTATATAAGGAGCCTACGAGCTCCGGATAGGACAGTCTTGACTTTACCATCATCTGTATCACAGCAGACGTGCTCCTTG
Organism: Creontiades dilutus; assembly: GCA_031894815.1. NCBI lineage: Eukaryota > Metazoa > Arthropoda > Insecta > Hemiptera > Miridae > Creontiades > Creontiades dilutus. Next base: position 15,577 of record JAVIWC010002429.1, on the reverse strand, counting down.
TCGGAAAATATACCTAACCTTTTTTAAAAAGTCTTCCTCGGATCTATCTTGCTTACAGTAAGTAACTATCAACGTTACCTATCGTAGCTTTAACATAATTACGCATTTTTATGGTGAGAGTTCACTAACCAGCACCACACTACACTATCACATCGGTATCAGCATCCCAAGTTTGGTCCTCTTCAGGCGCCGAATCGTACTGGAGTTGTCAAGAAGCTGAATGGCTTCCAACTTAGTATGAGCGTGAAGCTGCCGTTCATATCTTTGAGCTAATTTGTTAGCAGTATCTCTTACGGTTTCCACTCTGAGATCTTTATGGAGGTCGTCATTTCTGATGTACCAGGGAGCGTTTACTGCACATTTCAGTACTTTATTTTGGAAAGCTTGAATCATTTGCATATTACATTTTGCTGTGCGGCCCCATAGTTGGATCCCATAAGTCTAAGTAGGCATTAGCAATATCTTATACAGAAGAAGTTTGTTATAAACGTTGAATTGCGAGTATCGCCGCATAATCAAATAAAGCTAGCAAAATTTGATCCGCAGCTCTTGCTTTTTACTTCATGTGTTCCTTCCATTCCAACTTTGCGTCCAGGGTCATACCCAAATATTTGGCAGAGTTGGCATGTGGGATGATGCACTGGTGTAAGAAAAATCGTGCAAGGGGTATCCTTTTGTAGATAAAGTTCACGTGAGTGGACTTCGCTTCATTCAATTCGCCATTATTATACTTATGTGAAATTGTAATTGTAAATGTGTAACTTCCTATTCTATTTTGTATTCCAACTTATGAATTCATTTCGTTTGATTTGTTTGGCAGAGGTATTTGTCGAGATGGCGAGACTCGATGTCGGCAGCGAGCGGCGGATGCGTGACGCGCGGAGTGTGCTCGGAGATGGACCTGAGCCGACGAGGAGGGGGCGGAGGCCGGCGACCTAACCCCCCTCCCTCGCGGCCCCCCAAGCTCGCTGGCACGCCGTCCTCCGCTGGTAGTCACCCCCCGTCTCACTCGTTCTCTCTCGTCTTCGACCCTGCCGGCCGCCTTTGCTACTACTGGTCCATGGTCGTGTCCATCGCCTTCCTCTACAATTTCTGGGTCATAATCTACCGTTTCGCTTTTCAAGAGATAAACAGTGAGTATATTCCACATATTGATTAAACTGTGTACAATTTATCACAATTTCGTTCATGGGAACGGGTACAAGTTGAGGCTTAAATGAAAACATAGATGAGTACCATTCAATTTGGAAACTTGGTTTAAGGTACTACTTGTGTTTTGCGAGTGCACCAGCGCTTATCACAGAGGTTTAGGAAACTGTTGTTTCAATGTTAAGAGGGTGGAAGGGTGGACTAATATAATATATAAATATTATAGTAACTTACAATATTTTTGCTGAAAAATTTGTTGAAATTTTGGTTTTTTCTTTTTCTATTTCAAAAATTTATCATTGAAAATAATAAATCAAAATCCGTCCATCCGCTTTACTCCGTTTGAAAATTTTCTCCGAAATTACTGGACCAACATGGATCCAAAATCCAACATCCATCCACCCTATGCAACTCGGATTGCCTTAAAATGATCCGTTCTTACCATTTGGGGGAAAAAAACCGGTTAGGTAGACAGCCAGACTCACGGAGCCTTCAAGTTCAGTGGGAGGCCTGAGCTAGATAGACTACGTGGCTGGCGGTAACAGAAGTAGAATGGTTGTTATTTCAGAAGCGTTCTTGTTAACTGTATTTTTATTTTATCTTGTTAAATTTCAGTGTGATTTCTATGTCCAGAGTCCAGTTCTGTATGTCCGGTGATACGCGTAGGAAGGTTGTGTAATATAGAAATCATAAACATTCGTGTGATATTTTGGGGAATTTTTTATTTTTATTTTTTAAAACTAAAATCCAATTTAAAGAGTTTGTGGCAAGAATACGTGCCATCATTTCGGTTATTCCCTATTCCTCCAGTTGCTTCAAACACAAATGAACCAAGAATTCGAAGGAAGGACTGAGAGCATAGCATCATTGGAACACTTTGACTTCAAATTTCTTTCTCAACATTTTTATCCAAATACCCTAAATATTTTTTACTTTCTGCCATTTTCTGAAAATATAGAAAGTGCTTTTATACTTTTGTAAAATTGTATCTTTAAATTAAGCAGCTCACAAAAATTTCTCCGAAAACGCGTAAATAAGTATTTATATCTCAAATATGCAGTATACAATTCGAGAACCTACTGAAGTCAACTTGAACAATGATATACTCTTTGGATGTCACACGTGAACTGATAAGGATATGGAATTGCATAAAAATCCGGTCTCTACTTTTACAATTTTCTTCAATTTGCTAAATGAATTTGTGAAGAGGAAAGATTTGATTTTTAGTTCATTAGTTTGTTACGATATAATTAAAATACCACTCAAGCGATTCAAAAATTCGTTCACCATTAGAAAGAAAAAACTGTTGAAATATGCATTCAAAGTGCGGATTTTAAAACAACTATGGCTACAAATCAATTGCTTATCGACAAACAAACTAAAACATACATGCATATGTGTTTACATGAACATCTCTACAAGAGTTATCATCAAGACAGCCATGATTCTATAATCAACGGTTGTAACGGACATAGAAAGCCCAAAGTTGAAAACAAGGTCACATACACTTGAAGCGAAAAATGTCGAAATTTCCTCAAATGGTCTTGTGGTATGACCGAAAGATTTCTAGGTATGGAACATGGTATACTGGATGGATCCACAACACCTTCCTGTACCTTAACCAATGACTGCTAAATGAACTCCGGTCGGCCTTCGAATGTTGGAAGCGCTCAGGTTGAATAAGAGTGCAAAGTGACATGGGTAGGTTGATTACGTGACTGGAATGCATTGAATCGGAACCCTCCACTGAAGTCTCACAAGGTTTTCCCTTAGGGGCCAATGACCCCTTTAGCACTGTACCAAAACTTATGAACCAATGAATGATTTTCGTGTAGGTGGCATCTAATTATTGTTTTACTAAGCATATTCAGGTTGGCCTGAATGGAAGATGTCCAAAATATGGACCAAATCAGCTGCCGATTTTTTTTTTTCATTGGCGTCAAGCCATTATCTTTCATGTCCAGGTCGTCAGTGGCGGCTTGGTGATGGAAGATACCTGGGGGATAAAGTAAGTGAATATGATAGGTATGATTTGCTCCAGGCAATATCTGAGTTAAAAGGAGTGGCACCTAAGGGCATCATGGTCGTGGCCGCGATTGTGACATGGAGCGGCGTATGGTGAGGGGTAATCGGTGATCTCGAGTTGAGCACCTCGGTGGGAGTGCAACTTGATATCACCAAGAGCCGTTATTTTAGGGCATTTTTTTCTCATTCCTCTCCCCTTCCTTCAACTACCTCGAAGATGAGAAAATGTTTTCCCGGAGAGTTTTTTCCAAGGGTGGACAAAATTCCCAGGTTTGTGTTTCGATTGTAAACATCCAAAAAATACACAGAATGTTCCTGCGAAATATGTTACCAAAATAGTTTAAATATTAATCCACATTTTTTAACCGACGTTAATAATAATTCATTTTTCATGATAGTTGAACCACAACTTTCAACAATGACTTCTCGCCACACACCCACCTTTCTGCCAAACATGAAAAAAACCGTGGAAGCACACTTTTTTCCGGCATTGGTTCCCGTTTAAATTACCTCCATCGTTCGACTGACGTACTGAAGCCACCGACGTCGACAGAACAGTGTCGCTCGCTCTGAAGGAGCTTTCAGCCAGTCTCTCTCAGCCAGCTTCCCCACTCTACGCCGCCAGCGCCTGGTAGCCATTAGGGGCTGAGAGGTCGCTCTAGCTGTGAGGTCGCCAGAACTGCTGCTGACCTTGATTTTGTCGGGCAGCATTTGTTGTGGAGAGATAGAGCAACTCCAACTGCTATAAAACCCAGCTCATCTGCTGGGTTTGCTGCTGTCCTGCATGGTTAAGTGGATGTCCTCCATTTTCTCCCAATGGGTGGAGTGGTCTTCAGAGGGCATTGGGGCTCGCAACTACCGACATTTTTATTCTGTACTAGCCATAATGGTGATGTGTTCCAGAGACAGTCGTGGGGCTGTAGATACCCTCTGCGTGAGTTTCAGGGTAAAAATGAGAAGCTGCATCATGTGGTGCAACAGTGTCCCAGAACTCGTGGTGGCCACATTCTCACTAGTGCAAGAAGTTAGATATCGTTGCCATTAAGCGTGATAGGTCAGCCATAATCCTGGATGTCCAAGTAGCCCAAGTGGCAGCGTGGACATGGAGCAGACCTGGACGGCTAAGAAAAGTAAATATGATGACCTGCGGCAAGCAGTACCTGAGCTAAAAGTTGAGATTGTATACGGTAGATAACGTTCAATATACAGAGATCAGTGATTTACGTAGAAGGGATAACCCTATCAGAATAACCAATACGGGAAAAATGAACGTTTGTACTGTAATAATTTGCCGAATTCTGTTAACGTTTTCACTAGGTACTGGAAAAGTCATAAAGTTAAATACCGTCTACTGAGAATGATATGGCTTAAGATTACAGATTACGTCGCTCCCTTGATATTCCACTGCGTTTAATGGATAGTTGATCGCTTACTTGTGGTGAAAAATATTCCGTGTATTTGAGTAGCTTAATATTCCTCAAAAGCACCATCAGAAAATAAAAAAAAGGACTAAGCTTCTTATGAGGAGTAATGGTTGAGAAAAACGTGAGGAACTACCGCCAAAATTGCATTCACATTATTGTTAAATGATGACGGACGACACAAAATGTCTTGTAACAGAAAACTAACAATAAATATTGATAACCATGAAGGGAGCTATCCTTAAGCAGCGGCGTGAGATGGCCACGTTGTATTTTACTTTATAATTTTCGTCTGTTTTGCGGTTGGTTTACCAATTACCTTCAATAACTGGACAGTTGCTACGCCAAGTATGGTGTAATACCATAGGTAGAGAATGTCAGTTGTTTGTCAATTCCAAAATACCAAGTACATAACACTGAGCAGATAACTTTGTCTCTCAGATAGCACCATTAGCATTCTCGTTGGATAAAGTCGAACTACAACACAATAATATTGTATAATATATATAAATTGTATAATATATATATTATATAGATATATTTTTTATAATTTTGTATTTGTATAATCTTTCGATGTTACAATGGGTGGTTCGCTATGAATATATACGAAACAGTGACAGTGCAGTACAATAACATATGAAAACGCTGCAAATTCTTTCACTGGGGTTTATTATTCAATTGGCTTGCGTTCATGATTTGAATTGCTACTAAGCTTTGGAGTGTGCATATTTCACAGGCTAGAGCAATTATTGAAAATCCAAATAGGTATTTTGCTTGAGAACAGATTTACGTGCTCCATGCATTTCTCCTGAAATTCAATAATAGCTCTATCCTGTGAAACGCGCACACTCCAAAGCTTAGTAGAAATTCAAATTATGAATGCAAGCCAATTGAATGATAAACCCCAGTGAAAGAATTTGCAGCGTTTTTTGAAATACGTTCTGGCTTTATCAAGCCCATTTCTTCTCCAACTTTATTGAGTGTTGTAATTAATTGTTGGTAACGAGTGCTAGGATCCTCGATCGAATCCTCCGTTTGAGGGTTAATTAAAGCCAGAGTTTGTTTAAATTCGTTGGATTTTTCACTTGACCAACAGAATTTAACCTAATAAAGTCACTGTTTGTGTTCGTCGGTCAGCCAACCTTGAGAGCCAACAATAATGGAAAACAGGTCCGACCTAGTGGTCGATTCTGTAACTTCAAAATTATCAATAATGGGGATAACAACGTTATTGATTCAAATTTGGTCCACATTACTGCAAAACAGATGTGACGCAAATGTATATTCCCCTATCAAGTCTCCCAGCGATCTCCCATTCAAGACAATCATACTGTTTTCTTCCATCAGTTCGACTAATCTCTTGCCATTAGAGTTTACTACGCAGTCGCAACGGTTATTATTCAGTGAAGTTTTCTCAAAAAGCCCCTCCTGTGCCTGGTTCATGAGCCCCATTCTCGAGTTCCAGTCACCTCCCACTATGACTCTTGCTTTCGGATACCAAGCTCTAAAATTCATCAAACTATTTTTAAAAAGATCTAGAATTTCCTCGGAGAACCCTTGATTTAGGTATGTAGCTCCCAAAATAATACTAACCGCCTTATTAATCTTCACCAACAAAAATATCCAATATCTGTTTGATTCTATTAATTCTATGTCCATATCTTTCCGATAGTAAATAACTATGCCTCCACTCGCCCTTCCATGAACAGACGTTCTAACAGCTGGCGAGGAAAAGGAACAATAATCTCTGTTGTTTAAATAAGTCCTTTTTCAATCCACGATTCTAATAAACAAATTATATCCAAATTAAATTCACTAATAGCATCAACATCTTCAAAAAAATTATTCGAACCCTGAGTGTTCCAAAAAAGTACGTTGAATGGCCCCTGCTCTACTCTCCTGCTTCCTTGTTCTTCTAGTTGTGGTCCAGATCCCTCCGTCGAATCCACAGCCTCACGTCATTGTTGCTGGGACGAGCCTCCTCCTGTACCGCGAGCTGAAGTCTCTCCGTAGCTGTTGGTTGAAACTGCTGCCATTATATCTTGTATCGCAGGGCCCATGTCTGTACCCACCAATGAGTTCAGTTTAGGAAGACCATCTTCGTTCCTAAATATAATACCGTTTGGACCGGACCAAGTGAAGCGATTGCCTTCTATTATCAAAATATCATATCGAATAGCCATCCTAAGAGATCCATTCAGCTGTGATAATATCACATATTATGTGATGCTTCACGGCAAACAAATGTTTGCGGGCCTTCCTCACTGACTCCGAGTAGTCACGACTAATACTAAAGTTCGATCCTCTGAGGTTCTTCGTAGACCCCAAAATGGATGATACATCACCGAAGCCTCCAAACTTTACGAGCAACCATGAATTTTCCTTCGTATTTCCCTTTCCTTTATAACAATTGGCCTCGATACTTTCAGATTTTAAGAGACAAAATCTTGAATTTTTTTATCCAAGTTATTTAAGCCATCTTGTTCCAGTCCGTAGAAAATGAGATTATCACGTCTGATTGCTGATTCCACAAAGTCCAACCTCTCGTCCCGCTCCCGAATCATCGCCTTCAGCGAGACAACCTCCTGCTTCAGTTCAGTATTTTCCTGCTCGATTTGACTCATTCTAAGGTTCAGTTCCTTGAGATCAGATTTTTAAACAAGGTCTTTAGTGACATGTTCGAGTTTAATATCCATCATCTCCCCAAATGTAGACATCAAGATGTTGACAGATTCATCGCTGAGTGTTGCCATTCCGTTTGCTTGCTTTTTAGAAGGAACTCCCGTAATTTCGGGTGAAGAGCGCAACACAATGTTTATCCCTTACCCCTGCCACATAGCTGCGCACTCTCGAAAACCATTTAGTTGTCAATGCTTGATCCTAATCCGATTTGACGAATCTGAGCTCAGATTAAATAAGAGCTGTTTTCCGGAAAACTCTATTTGATAATTTTTACCTGCCTGGAGTTTCAAGCTTTACTCATTTGGTCAATTCAATTCTTCGAAAATCTGTCGCATAGTTACATGAAATTGAGGGATTGAATATTTTTTTCGTTAATTTATCGTGTTGCCAAGCATCTAATAGCAATGATATACCTATTTCTGTTAGAAAAGGTTATCCATTACCTATCACTGTAATTGGTCATTTTCACCTGCCCACTATGCAATCTTACAAATCTTACACAGTAAAAGTGATCAAATGGCAATTGATAACATTTACATGCACCAGCGAGAGTACATTTATAATCCATCTCGTGTTTTGTGGTTGAGTTCAAATGCCATTTGGTCACATAAAACTCTTTGGGTCAGGCAGGTAAAATTTATTTTCAAGTATTTCTTGCACATCAGTTTGAAGATAACGTTCTTAGCAACAACACACAGTAGACAACGTTCCTTAGTACCAGAATGACAAAAAAACCTAATTTAAAAAAAAATTTACTTGGTCACTTTTACCCGGAACCCGACGAAATGTACTCTTGCATAGTGGGCAGGTGAAAATGACCAATTACAGTGATAGGTAATGGATAACCTTTTCTAACAGAAATAGGTATATCATTGTTATTAGATGCTTGGCAACACGATAAATTAACGAAAAAACTATTCAATCCCTCAATTTCATGTAACTATGCGACAGATTTTCGAAGAATTGAATTGACCAAATGAGTAAAGCTTGAAACTCCAGGCAGGAAAAAATTATCAAATAGAGTTTTCCGGAAAACAGCTCTTATTTAATCTGAAGTGAATTTTGAAGCACGATATCGTAGGCGGGCACTAGCCAACTACCTACAGGATAAAGAAAAATCGAAACATAGTCGGATGAGACATCACACAACCAGTGTTCGTAAGAAGAAAGTAGGTGAAACTTCAGATCGCTCCCCTGTAAAATTTTGCAAATGTTACTTGGTCACTTTTACTCGAAACCCCACGATTTATAATCCATCTCGTGTTTTGTGGTTGAGTTCAAATGCCATTTGGTCACATAAAACTCTTTGGGTCAGGCAGGTAAAATTTATTTTAAAGTATTTCTTGCGCATCAGTTTGAAGATAACGTTCTTAGCAACAACACACAGTAGACAACGTTCCTTAGTACCGGAATGACAAAAAAAGCTCATTTTGAAAAAAAAAAGTTACTTGGTCACTTTCACCCGGAACCAATCTAGTATTTTTATTAACAGAAAGTTCAGACCATGATAATTGCTAGTACATTTTTTGTATCCCCTAATGGCCTAGTCATGCTACGGCCTTGCTTACAGTGACAAAATTTGTCATTTAATGGTACACCCGAAACAGCCATTTGACGACCTATTAATGAGGCCTTCTAGTTTGAAGCCCAATCAGAACCTACTTAGGTAGAAACCTAAAAACTTAAAAACTATAGGCAACAAAATGAGGAAAATTTACAAGTGGCACATGGATCTACTACCAAAAAAAACGGGTCAGACGTTATTTCCACGTCAGTGACCATAATAAAATCAAGCTCAGCTGAAAACAGCCTCAGCTGAATATAGGTATGTACCATACTATAAGTTGTGAGATCTTGGCCAACAAGGGGCTAGCCCAACCCCTCCTTCAAGACCTGACGGTCCTGCGGGTCAGGTATAACCACAGCGCCGTCACTACTGTTTCCAAGTCAACCTGTGGGAAGCGAAACAATTGGTTCCCCTCTTGGGAAAGGAAACTACTTTTCGCTCGGCAAATAGGAAACAGTATTTCTTTTGCCGAAATTAATTGCGTCAAATTTCGGAATTGAGTTATCATGGTTGTTAATGAATCAAGTTATCAAGGCCATGAAATGATCCAGACCACCTTGCAACAACATCAAGAATTTTTCGTAGAGGATATTACACGACACTTGGATAGTATACTGGTATGTATCTAGATACCTACCAGTACACTATCTATCTAGATAGATAGCATGTATCTAGATACATCTAGTATGATTAAAATTATAATAACAGCGTATGATTAAGAATAATTATCTTATATAATTAAGTATATTATATAAATATAAGTATCTATCTAGATACCAGTATACCATCTATCCAGATAGATAGTATGTATCTAGATGCATCTAGTATGATTGAAATCATAATCAAAGCGCATGATTGAGAATAATTTCTTAATCACAGAAAAATGAGTCTAATCGCTGAAATCTGAGATTAATCACTGAAATCTGTGATTAATCACTGAAAGTTGTGAAAAATCACGGCAATTGGTCATAATTAGTTGCAGGAATCCGTGATTAATCTAGTTATATTAAGACTATCTTGTACAGTTTTAGTTTCGTTTGAGTCCGTGTGTTTTGGAAAACAGAGTTACAACTTCTTTATTGGATACAACACCACATTAAATGTGATCTGTTGGCTATCCACGTGGCTGCAATGAGTTTCATTGCTCGTTGATCAAAATGTCTATAGAAATGAAATCTTTGCACACAGTATGTGATATGTGAGCGTAGGTGATTTATCAATTATCTTAAATTTTACATTTTTTTCTTCCTCTGATAATTATTGTACGGGAAAAAATGTTAAAGATAGACCTATTTTAACCTGGATTAAAAACCGTCAAGTGAAGTGACTAAATATGAATTAAACTGAGTCTTTAGGTAAGGACTTGGCTTTGGTTTGATAAAAAAAATGTATTACATTTTCTAACAATGACCCCCCCCCCCCCACCCCAAAAATGTAAGCCAAGGACCGCCCTTGCTCTGAATCGAACCATTTTCAGCTGTGTGCCGCGTTAAAAAGACAAAACACCAGTTATATTCAAGAAAACAACTAACGTGTTTATCATTTGATTGCCAGGGTGCGATGAGAGCAAATGGGGTTAAATGCAAGGTTGTGGAACAGGGGCACAAGAGAACCACAATGTTCAATGTGCAATCTGAATCAGGAGGAAACGAGTTACCATTTCCTTTGCACCTGTGCTATAATTTCCGAGTTTAGGGCGAAGCATTTTAGCAGGGGTATTTTGGAGCATCAAGAGATGCTGAACATGCTTAATGGTCCTAACTGGTTACGGTTATGCAACTTTGCAAGGGAAGCAGTCAAATATAGGAAATTTCTTGTAGATAATTATAATTATGTTTAAATGTATCACTCAAGGATTTGTTATTTATTATTTTTTGGTTATTTGTTGTTAGTTGTTTTTAATTTATTGAAATTGTCAAGTCATTAAATGTATACAAATGCAGCTATAAAAATAACTAGGAAAATTAAATCGCAATAATAGTAATATTAGTAACTGAAATACATTTTTTATTTTCGATTTGTTCACAGGTAAATTTAAATAAAATTTATAAAAATACTACTACTAATAATAAATAAATAATTATAAGAATGGCAATATGTGTAACATGGGAAAATGTTTATGTAAAATGTATGAAAGATGTATGGTGGGAGTACAATGGAAATATAAACGGGCATATTAATAACCATATTAGATAATGATATTTGTATTACTAATAATAAATGTGTATAGTTGTAATTATATTTTAAAAAGTAAACAAAAAATGAATAAAATAAAAATAAAATTCCTGTTTTGATTTGAATCTTTAGTGTTAGTCCGGCATTGATTGGATATAAGCATCATCGACTACTAGTGTAGATTGAATATAGTTACTCACTGATACCTAATTCCCCATTAAATTATTTTATAACTGAAAATCCGAGCGCTACCCGGACAGTTGACAGATAAAGCCCAGTCCTATAATGTTGAGTAAAACATGTTTACATTTGTATTGGTTTATTATTCAATAATAAACCATTGTAATCGCTCTGGAAAAAAAATTCTAACCCCCCCCCCCCCCCTGAAAATTTCATGGTTTACTTTTCAAAGGGTGTAGAATCCGAATCTGCAATAAAAAATGTTCCGTCCGTCCGCCGTACGCCGTACGCACGATATCTCCGAAACGGCTGGAGCAAAAAATCTGAAATTTTCAGGAAAAATCCATCTTGGTCCGACGACGCCCCAATTCGTGAGCCAGCTCTCTCACTCAATTTAAAGTGCCCTTTAAGGGCTGTCAAAGTTTCGTAAAATCCCTAGAAACCTCAAAACAAGTCCAAGCGGCATGAATGTAAACTTATTTTAAGAACATACCGTCAGGAAACGAATGAGCCCCTCCCCAGGTCCGTAGGTCAAACCATTCCCGATGTATGGCCCAATTTATGGTGCCAACATTTGCGTTTTTTGGTTTATTATTCTTTGTTTGTAACCTAGTGATGTCCGGCCGATAGCGTCGAGTTGTAGTGAATGTGCATACTGAAGCGATAGCCGATGTGAATACTTGTAGTGTAGTTAGTAGCCGATACACGGGTTGAAGCATTCTGATATGCATGAAACGCTGATAATATATAGGTAGATATTATTCAATATTATTACTGGGGTTTATTATTCAATATTATTACTGGGGTAAATAAGTATTCTTTCACTGGGGTTTATTATTCAATTGGCTTGCGTTCATGATTGTAATCTTAATAAGCTTCGGAGTGTGCGTGTTTTACAGGTGATAGAGCGATTATTGAATTTCAGGAGATATGCATAGACCACGTAAATCGGTTCTCATCCAAAACACCTATTTGGATTGATCAGTTGATGATATTTGTGTGCCTCCTCTACATCTGTCTACCTTTGGCTACATCGTTTAAATTTGGATTTGGGGAGGTTTTAACGCAATACGAGTGCTAAAGGACTTGATAAATTATAGATGTTTTTATTGTGGGGGGGGGGGGGGGTATTGAGGTTCAATAAAAAAACGCTGCAAATTCTTTCACTGGGGTTTACTATTCAATTGTCTTGCGTTCCTGATTTGAATTTCTACTAAGCATTGGAGTGTGCGTGTTTCACCGGATAGAGCTGTTATTGAATTTCAGGAGGCACACAAATATGATCAACTGATCAATCCAAATAGGTATTTTGGTTGAGAACAGATTTACGTGCCCTATGCATATCTCCTGAAATTCAATAATCGCTCTATCACCACGCACACTCCAAAGCTTAGTAGAAATTCAAATCATGAACGCAAGCCAAATGAATAATAAACCCCAGTGAAAGAATTTGCAGCGTTTCTTCTTCTTCTTCTAGTGACGCGCTAATGTGGATACTGGAGTGAATCCCTTAAAGGGTTTATGGCCGATACACGTTTTGAAGCGTTCCGCAAGAACTGCAGAGGTGGCATGTTTCACAAACCGATACGTGATCTGTTTTAATACTCACAAGGAGTCGTTTTAACACTCAGAGACACAAGTGTTAACACATTCTAATCTATTCGTCCAACTGATCTATACTTCACTAGAAGGATTGATGTAGGATATTTTTTTAATTTTTGAGACGCGAGCGAAGCGAGCATCCAGACTAGCACACTAGGCAAAACACACATCGAAAGCGTGGACCTATATCGATAGGAGACATCGGGTTTTTCAATATGGCGACGGTCTTATCAGGAAGGGGTAAGCTATTCTCAAATTTTACCAGGAGTCTTACTTTTGAGAATGAACCTGCTTTCCTTGCATGAAAAGACGAAATCGAAAAACAGACCACGTCTCGGTTTGTGAAACATAAAGTACCTGTGCAGTTCTTGTTAGTCTCATGAATATCAGAATGCTTCGCCTGTAAACCCTTTTAGGAGTTCACTTCAGTATCCACATTCACTGCATCACTAGGTTACTACGATCAAAACAAAAACTGCTCGTTCGGAGGCAAGGTGGTGCAAGTTGTGTATCTAAAATGTCATGTGAAGATATGGTCAGTAAATTTAGTGAAAATGAAACGCTTTCCAGTTTGAGTACAATACAATGATAGCACCAGATAACCTAGCCAATCTATTCCTGTTCGTATCAATACATTTTTAGGTTATGAATATGTTACCATTACTCTTCATGAATATAAATATGCCTATTTATGGAGCCTCATACCTCGAATGTTCAGCCGAAACTCAAAGTGACTGGAATCGGCGGTCTGCAGGTCCACCCCCAGCTAGGCGCGGAGCCCCTAGTTTTTAATACGAATTGGTTTGCGATACAATTAATAGTTTCTTTGTTCTTAAAGTGAAGATATTTGAAGATGATTTCTTATAAATAAGACATTCGTTCAATAATTTGTGCTAATTCATGCTTACAAGCAGGACTTTTGATACGAGTATATTATTTCGCGTATATCCAATGGAACGGAATGAGGTCGTGCAGTACGGCATATTCCCTTTCAGAAATCGAATGGCTCACTGAGTGACACCGTCCCGCTTGTTATTCCACAGTAATTTTCCGCGACTTTCGTATCTGATTAGATCTGTCCGCCACACGCTTGTCAGATGGCCGCTCCGGACTGATCTGGTAGCCGACTGATTGAATCTCCTTTAACAGGGTAATCTGCATCCCTGATCCCCTCCGATACTCGCCTCTCTTCCTGTCTGGGGTGACCAAGTCGGGTAATGCAAAATGACAACGGGCTACTCTCCAACCGTCATTCGTATTAATTTCCACCATCTGAACGCATGACAAGTTCATCATTCCCTCTCTCAAGCATCAAAGGGGTACAAGTTGGGGTTTAAAAGGAGACAATGAGCGTCGTTTAATATTTGAACTTGGTTTCAGCTACTGTTTACGTAACCGTGTGCACAAACCGTTATCCCAGAGATTTAAGAAACTATATTTCAAATTTCAAAAAAGTAGAAGGAGAAGACAAGGAAGCAGCATAAGTTCATGGAAGTGTTATAGTTTCACGTAGCCAACTGCTGTTTTCGAGTATCGTATATCTATGACCTTAGCTGCAGTTTGTCAAAGAGACTAACCACTAACTCCAAGATAACCCCCGAGTTTGCTGTTTGACAATAGGTGGTGATCGGGTTTTGTGGGAATTACGTGACACCCCAATTTTGAAATTTATGACTCAGAGACATAACCTCGTTTCCTGTTGGTTCAGAAGGGTAGCTCTAAGTTGAACAATATTGCGCAGGATTGTTGATCCCCCAATACACGTATTATGACAGACGTGTCCGCTTTCAGTAATACTCCGTGTGTATAAACATTTGGATTCACATGTGATTTCGTTTCTTATCATTGCTTTTGTTTTGGTATATATTGATCTAGATGGTGGAGAATTTAAATAATTTATACAAGGGTAATGAGGACGACCAATTTAAGGATATCCCTTGTATCCCGTTTGTCAGATCAAAACTGAAGCTATGATTGGATTCATTCAGGTGACTTGCAAAGGCAGAATTACCTTTGTTGTCCCTGAAATCCTTTTCATGCTCTTTTATTCAATCCCTAAATTTCCAACAGTTTGAGCTCAGTACTCAAGCATGTTGCAGCCGCCGTAAGATTAGTTATTTTAAGCTTTCCGATAAGAAGTTCAAAGTGATCAGTGAACTGTTTATCGGCATCGGTCAGCGTACAACTTTGCGTCCTCTCCGTCTCTTTTCTTTCCACGATCGTGAGTTTGTAGCCAACTCCTATCGCCGCTCGATCTCACTTCTCATCTATTCGAATCAGGCCGTGGATTCCTCGATCATCTATCGTGTTCCTGATTGAGTTGTAAATCTAAATTTTCTACCTTCATCTATTCTACACATCAAATTTTGGTAAGCATAGACAGTTTTCGGCCATCCGTCTTTTCTTCACTGTTCCCTGAAAGTGCTGGGATATTTATGTTACGCCTCATTTGTCTCAGATTCAGGGCCCCGTAAAGCAGCAACACGCCGAACTGTCTGATCGACCGCATTGCCATACTATTTGGGAAGTCAGTGCGCCACATCCACTGTCTTTCAGGTAGCAGGGATCGACAGCTCAGGCCGCTACCTTTTCGCCTGAAGACTGTTTGTTCTACAACGGGAACATCTTATCCCTCCGGTTCATTCTCCAACGAGGACCCTCTCCCCACACTTCTTTCACCTCTCATCATCGGAACTCTGGTCAGATCTTTTCTTTTTCTTTCTTCCAGTTTTGTATTTAGTTTTTCTTCTAGTTTAAACCAAGACTTTTAAAGTTC